>CM031600.1:104220212-104230212 GCA_018398815.1 Conus ventricosus
CGGTATCAAAAAATCAAAAAAAATTTTCTGTTACTTCCTTTCCTTTGAGACAACATCATCTTTTTCAGTTTTGCAGATGACGTGGATTTGAAAAGGAAAGATGCTAATTTAAAAACTCTAAGTTGTTTAAATTCGTCTTTGTTTTTAATCTTTGTCCCTTTTTTTACGAACCTTATTATGCACACCAGGTTACATGATTCTTCCCGTTCTGGAAACTTCCTTTAGATTGGAAGATGGAAACCTCATCGTTCATCTGTTGATAGAGGTTGCACTAGATGGGGGGAGGGGGAGTGGGAAGCCGGGGGAGGGGGAAAGGAAGAGTGGCATTGTATGTTCTTAACCGTGAGACTTTTTCCACACTAAATAAAGCTAACCACGCACCCTACCCATACAATGTAAACTTTCTGTGTGATTGACGGCTAGACTCAGTGTGTCATTTATGTCCAACATTTGTTCAACTATGACGACATGACAAATGAATTCAAACAGTTCCAGCCTACAATTATCAGGAGATGTATCAAAAAAAGGAACACTGGAATATTCTCTCAAATCTGGCTGAAACGGACCTTCCGTCAAACAATAGTGATGCTCTGGTTTGAAACAGAGCGATACCAGAATAACGTAGCGTCTGTTAGCTGGACTGCCTCTGTTGTCCTCGTGAGAAATAGTATGCTATGTTCATCTTAATCACAGCGTCTAAAACACCAAGTATAAAGGAACTAGAGATACGGATACGGATACGGATACGGATATTTTATTCACAAATAGGCCATTGCCCCTCGTGAAGGGGTGCATCTGGGAATCATTCATATTTTCACGTTCAAAAACTGATTCAATGCTTTACATTAAGAAACAAGAACAGATCGTAACTTAAATGCTTTGTATAGGTAAATGGACAGATTTCTAGTTGTTCGTTCATTATTGGAAGCTAGAAGTAAACTTAATCTGAAAAGACTTGGAAATCTGTAGTATTTTAAATGTATATAACGTTCTCTTAATTCGTTTAGTAAAGCACAGCACAGAACAAAATGCACTTCATTTCTTTCTCTTTTTTACACAATGGACAAATCAAATCAACAGGGGTATGTTGTTTGTATCGATATCTATGTACAGCAATATCTGAAATACCAGTCTGAATCTTGTTGTAATAATCTTGATATGTCTGTCTAGATTTAACGTTAAATGCATTTTATCTATTCCTATTGTGCAAAAAGTCTTATAAACACTAAATCTGTCACTATTCTTGACATGAAAATCCCATTCTTGCCATCTGCAAAGTATAAGTCTTTCTTTAAAGTCAGCGATAAACTGTTCCATTCCCTCAACACCTTGGTTTAACCACACATAACCAAAACCAAACATGTATAACTTACAGCGAATATCAGACGCCCAGTTTGTCTTATCACGAGAGTCTAACTCAAATAATGTTCTATATGCTTTTCGGGGTAATCTTGACTCTTCCATTCTTGTCAACTTTAACCAGTAGTGCATGCACCTAACGGCAGAATTTATGTAAAAGGGTATCTATTTGTCTCGCCATACACAAGGTCATTCGGTGTTTGTAACTGAACTCCTAAAAACTTTTTCAGTGCAAAGAGATGTACTTTTTCACAAAAGTGTGCAGCATTACTTAGCCCCCACAATTCAGCACCATACTGAACAATGGGTTGTATCTGCGCGTCAAATAGTTTTAAATATAAAGCAAGAGAATTGCATTTTAACTTACGTAATTTTTGCAATATACATAACAACGCATGCTTTGCTCTGCAGGCAAGGTTCTTACAAGAAACAGTAAATCTCAACCGTGTTGAAAAATAGATCCCTAAATATTTATAAAACATTAACAACAGGCATTAGGATTCCATTGTAAGTCCAGTGTTCACTAGCTGCTAAGTACCCACCTTTTCTAAAAAACAACTATATTGCTTTTATTCATATTCACATTCAGATGGAGTGTGTTGCTGCCCTATGTAGACTATTTAGTTGCGTCTGTAGCCCAACTATTGTTTCCGACAAAAGAGCTATGTCCATCTGCCAAAGTAATATAAACAGTTCAAATAATCATGCATAAATGTTGCACCATGCCTCCCATTTCTAATCACTTCTATTGCTAATTCATTTATAATAAAGAGAACAGCACCGGGCTTGTAACATCCCCTTGTTTTACCCCCCGGGTACAGTTTATGTAGTCTGTCAATTTTGCACCCGAGCGAATTCTAGCTCGGACTGTAGTGTACATGCTATAATACATCGAAAGAGTTTTCCTTTGATACCATTTTTTACCAGAATAGGCCACAGTAGATTCCTTTCTATAGAGTCAAAAGCTTTCTCAAAGTCATTAAAGGCGACATAGAGTTTACGGTTAAGGCAAAACTGTTTTTGTATTAAAGCTAATAATGTGTACATGTGATCGATGGTGGAGTATCCCCTTTTTTAAACCCCGCTTGATATTCTCCTGTGATATTATGCAGCTCAATCCATTCTTGAATCCTATTGTTTACTATAGAACTATAAACTTTACTGCTTGTATTACATAATGATATCCCTCTATAATTCCCGGGGATCGTCATACATTCCCTTTTTTAAATAAAGGTAAGACAAGGGTTTTTCTGTCCAGTTATCTGGGAATACTCCCTTATCAAACAGAGTGTTAAACAATTTAACAAAGAAGTAAATTACTCGATCACCAGCAAATTTCAGCAACTCGCCAATAATTTCATCCGACCAGCGGATTTACCGTTCTTTAACTTTCTTATAGCCAATAATACTTCTTCTCTAGATATTGGGCGGTTCATGGAACCACCATCTTCATATTCATCAAAACTATCATCAATGTTGTCATTAGATACTAATGTAAATTCGTTTTCTAAATTTGTTTCAAGCAACTGTTTAAAATATTTATACCAATCATCAATTGTTATATTGTTACGTGCTGCTTTCGTTTTGAAGAAATTTTATGGACATTTTCCCAAAACTCCCTTTGTTTCATTTATGGAATCACTAACGCCCCTAACAATTGCTCATTGTGCTGATTTTCTTTAAATTTTAACAAATTCTTATACTCTCTCCTAGCTATGCAATAAGCATCACGATCAGAACTATCCTTCGTTGCCGAAATATGTATAGCAATCCTTTGCTTTCGATTTACTTAGTTTACATTCTTTGTCATACCAGTCATTTTTTTCATCAGTATTGTTCAAACAGAGTTGTTTTTCCATGCAGAAGAGTAAGTTTAACACATGTAAGAAACATATTCAAGGCTTCATTGCAGTCACGATCAATCATATTAATAGCACTGTCAAGAGATGACATGCTTCATCTGAATGCATTGCAGTGACATAAGTATGTTCAGATGAAGGCTTCCACACAAACTTTTTAATAACCTCACGTTTCTTTTCAACTGTCAAAAACACAGGGTTTAGATTCGGCGATTCAAAATGAAGCTCGACAGGTAAATGGTCAGATTCCAATCGTTCTGATACATGTAAACTGCAAGACGATAGAACAAGTGAAAATAATTCTCGAGATACCAAAAAATAGTCATTTACACTACACCCTGACTCTGATATATAAGTGTAATGCCCATCGAGGTCCCCATGACATATTCCATTTAATATACACAATCCAAGTGAAGTACACATATCCAACAAACATTTCCCATAGCCATTGATTATACTGTCGGAAGATTTCCTTTCCGAAAAATTGGAGCAACTGGTTAAATCAACACCATACATATCATGCTCTAAAAAATATCTTGAGAGACATTTGCAGTTCTATGTTCAATCTCCAGATAGGATTACATGTATATTATTCAGATCAAGCATACACTCAGCAAGGCATTCTTCAGAGAACATATACCATTGTCTATATCAAAATAAGCATAGTACGGTGAACCTCAGGAGGCACATATGCACAAACATATAACACATCTTCTGCAAGATCAAACAAAATCCCGTCAATCAAAAAGAAAAGAGCATTTGAGCAATCTACCTGGAGGTCTCTGACATGGTGCACAAAATCATTCTTATAGACATATTACCCCCCCACGTATCCTTGTCCTGTAATTAAACATTTTAAAACAGGTTTTCCTAAACACAATAATTCCGTTTACCACATAAATTCAACATTCCACAAAAGTCAACATTGACAAATAAGGAAAATTTATTGTAATCTTAGAGAAAATTTATTGAATCTTACAAAGAATCCTAATATTTCGAGTGCGTAACTTTAAAAAATTTAATTGTTTATCAATTTATTCTTTATCAATTCCAGATTACGTCTTTTGATCGAACTACGTTACTCTTCATTCATAACGAACAAGACAGCTCTCTCGCATTGCTAAATTTTAAACCTTCACGCTTCTACACTGTTACCTAGTCCTCTTTCCCTATCATAACTGAACACCAAGTGCTCGCTGTTCACTTTTTCTTATGGAACAACCACTTTTTCCGCTGTACACCTTTTCTTTTGACCACCCCTATTTGTTTCGCTGTGCACCACGGCTCTGCTGAATATTTCGCTCTGCTATAATCTCTAGTTCCTGGCGCTGTGGCATTGTCATTGTCATCAGACGGAAAACATGCCAATTTTTCACTTTTATAACAATACTTTTCATTATAATCGGAAGAAAACAAAATCTAAAGCAGGTTGTTGCTATCACAATTACAGCACATACCCCGGCGCCACCACAGAACCCATGTTTACATTGTCAGAGGGAGAATGTTCACTCACTGTGGCAGCGTCGTTGTCCCATCGCACACTTCTTTCTCTGCACGGGATTTTTGCACACACCACACTGAAGATACCGGTGTCACTGTAGGGCGGCCTACCCCCTATATTATTTTTTTTTTTATATTTCTGGCCATCACTGTCCCTCAAGGAAATTTCCCGATCAGGCAACCCATTGTCCCTCACCTTATTTTTTACTGAGGGAGTTTCTTCTTCTTCCTGCTCTGTGAAAACCTACTAAAACCTGTGTTCCCTTAAGCATATCTTGCCTTAAGCTATTTGCTTTAGTCTGAAAAAGGACAGCAAGCGATGACTGGTGAGCTGTCTTGAATTCAGCGGTGAAGTCGGTCGAAATGATGTCCAGCATATCCAGCTTGTCACAAGCAAGTCTGGACAAGGTTTTCACAGTCTTGCTGGGTTCATTTCCCTCCGGAAAAGTCCATTTAAAGATGAGGTTGTTTCGTTTGAGCGACCTTCAGATCATCAACCTTCGCTCCAAGAAATCCATTTTCTTCGTGGCTGTCATTTTGGGGGGGGACTCATTTTTTTTTTCGAGCTCCCTCCTTCCCGCTTCAAGAGAATTAACTCCCATGAACGCAGCGAACCATCACTCAAGTTCTCAAGCACTTTCATCCTCAAATTCGTGTTCAGCGACTGGGGCATGGAATCAGATCGAGGGTTTGAAGGGTGCTGGGTGGGGTGTGCTCCTGAAGAAGTATTGCGTGCGTCCTGAGGGCTTGTCCACATTTCCCCTGCGTCTCCACTCGTGGGGTCTGTCGCAGAGAGTCTCTGTGCCTGTTCACCCAAACAGCCGCATTGTAAAAAATTGCCCAGAACAAAGCGCAGAGGCCAAGTTACACGTCTGCCACGTCCTAAGCTTCAATGTTTCGTTCTGCGCTCGATTTTTCTCTTTTCGTCATGAAATTGACAAATCGTCACAAACAGCCACAACGGCCTAAAATCAGCGTCCGAGGGCATGGTACCACGAACTGATCTGCAAACTCGGTCGTAGTCAATCTTGAGCGAAAATTGCGCTATTGGTCGGAGGTAAACAAATATGCGCTGACCTCGGCCGAATTCAACCAGTCCCCCCCGGAACCTAGAGAGAGAGAGAGGAGAGAGAGAGAGAGAGAGAGAGGAGTGAGAGATATATGTGTGTGGTGCGCGCGCGCGCGCGCGCCGCGTGTGTGTGTGTGTGTGTGTGTGTGTGGTTTGTGTGTGTGTGTGGTGTGTTGTGGTGTGTGGTGTGTGTGTGGTGTGGTGTGTGTGTGTGTGTGTGGTGTGTGTGTGTGGTGTTTGTTGTGTTGTGTGTGTGTTTTCTTCTCTTTTTCTTTCTTCTTTCTTCTTCTTCTTCTTCTTCTTTTTCTTCTTCTTCTCCTTTTCCCTCTTCTTTCTTCTTCTTCTCTTCTTCTTCTTCCTAAAATACTGGTTCACTCAAAAACGAGTAGGTCACCAGCGCGCATGTTAAAAAGAAAAAATAAATAAAAATAAAATAGTGCGACTCAGACTGTTGGTCCCTGGAGCCAAATTTGGCAAAAAGGGGTCGCACTGGGAATTAAAGAAGTTAAAAAGCAAGGGCCCAAAATTTCAGGCCCAAAACAGTAAAATATCGGGGAAGTTAAAATAGAAAACGTCAATATGCGATCTCAAAAACTGTCGTATCAATTTGTTTTTTAAATGGAGACTGCATTTGTGGCAATCTTGATGGCACCCGGCAGTGAGTTCCACAGCCGTACAGAACTAGGTTTAAAATGAATGTAAGGGCTGTCAATATGTGATCAGGTATGTATAACATTGACCCCACTCCTTGTGCTTACTTTTATTCAATACTAGTTGTATTGGAATATCAATTAGTTTACTCTGCCTTTGAAGAAGATGTTAAGTTTGGATAAAACTTTTCTCTCTTCTAAGGGTTTCCATTCTAATTTTCTCATGTTTTTCCCTGTTTTCCCCCTTTTCCTCTGATGGGGTTTCCCCCTTTTACAACGTGCTGCCTCTTCTGAATCTTTTCGAGGTTATCAATTTTCCTTTAGATGGTATGGATCCCAAAACGGGAGCAACCATATTACAGTACTGGTCTAACCAGTGTTTTGTAGCAGTCGTCTTTAACCTTTTGGGGGCAGTCATTGATATTCCTGTTAAGAAAGCTAAGTGTTATTTGCTTTTTACATACTAAATTGTAATGTTCTTTCCATTTGGGAGACGACTATCTATAATCACGCCTAAATATTTTGCAGCATGGGTTTCTTTAAAGAATAGTATTTGAATAGAATATTCTGATCTATTTGGTGGCGTTTGTTACATAAAACGCAACACTTGGCACTTTTGGGGATGAATTCCATTTTCCAGGTTCTTTCCCACTCTTGTAAAGCGTTTAGATCTTCTTGTAGAATGCGTGTATCATTTTTCCCTTCTGATTGTTCTATTTACTAAGCTGCCTCTGCAAAAGCCTATAGTAGTTCCGGGAGAGAGATTTCTACTTATGTCATTATATATACTTTAAGAAAAACATGGGCCCCAGAACATTCCCTGTGGTACACCTGACAAGACTGGTTTACAATGGGTTGCGACCCTTCCACAACAACTTTCTGCGTTCTCCCAACGAGGAATGATCTAGCCCATTTTAGCAAAGAACCGCCAATGCCGATGTGTTTCTAATTTAAGCAGCAGGCCCTCATGGTCAACCTTATCAAAGGCTTAGAAAAGTCTAATAAAACGCATCTATTTGCTGTCTGTTTGTTAAGACAGTTATTAAAATCATTGAGAGTTGTTATAAGGGGAGTCTCACAACCCCTTCGCTGTCAAAAACCCCATGCTGGGCGTTATCAAAAAGTCATATTTGCCCAAGATGGTCCATTTTTTACTACTATATATTATGTGTTCAAGTAGTTTTGCTGATATGGATGTAAGATATACAGGTCTATAGTTCTCTGCTTTTGTTTTGTCACCCTTTTTGAATAAGGGAACAATGCTCGCATCTCGCAACTCATCAGGTTATTACTCCCTGGTCCAGTGAAGCTTGGAAAAAGTAGTTGGTATACCTCACTCAATTCATTGGCACATAATTTTTAAGAGCTTGCCAGGAACCCCATCAGGACCAGTAGCTTGTTTTCATTGATGTTGTCAGTAACTTAAATACTCCTGCTTTGTTTACTTTCATGTTTTTGCATTTCAGGGAGTTTATCACCCTCTTTAGTCTAACGTTAATTAAAGGCTTGGGATTTGAGAAAACTAAACAAAACTGCTTGTTTAGTAAATTTGATTTCCCTTCAGGGTCCTGTATTAGGTTATTCTGGTTGTTTCTCAGGTCTGAATCCCAATGTTGTCCTGTCTCTTCTCCTTATGTAAGACCATAATTTCTTGGAGTGAGCAAGCCTACTTTCTCTCTGCACCTTCTCTTACTATGTTTATACCTAACCCAGTAATCTTTCTGAATTAGGGTGAAGTTTCATCTTCTTAAAAGAAACGAGATTTCCTTCTCAACAAACGTTTTAGTTTTTGTAAGTGTGTGTGTGTGTGTGTGTGTGTGTGTGTGTGGTGTGTGTGTTTTGTGTGTGTGTGTGTGTGTGTGTGTGTGGGTGTGGTTTTGGGGTGTGTGTGTGTGTGTGTGTGTGTGTGTGTGTGTGGGTGTGTGTGTGTGTGTGTGTGTGTGGGGTTTGTGTGTGTGTGTTATGTGTTGTGTGGGTGGTGTGGTGGGTGTGTGTGTTTTTGTGTGTGTGTGTGTGTGTGTGTGGTGTGGGGGTGGGGTGTGTGTGTGTGTGTGTGTGTGTGTTTTTGGGTGGTTTTGTGGTGTAGTTGTGTGTGTGTGTGTGGTGTGTGTGGTGTGTGGTGTGTGTTTTGGTGTGTGTGTGTGTTGTGTGTGTGTGTGTGTGTGTGTGTGTGTGTGGGTGTGTGTGGGGTGTGTGGTGTGTGTGTGTGTGTGTGTGTGTGTGTGCGTGTGTGTGATCATATCATCATCATCACCATCATCAATTAATATGACAAATGGAAAACAAATTTTACCACAAAACCGTTTTAATATTTGCAAAGAAATATGCCCCAAAAAAAAATCTTTTTAACATTTGTATGTCAAACTTAGTGTCACTCTGTCTGGACATAGTGCTGAAATCTGTAAATTAATTTGTAAACAGCACAATACACACATACGAAGTCTGACATTTCATTATTCGATGGTCTTATGGATCCTTAGGTCTAATTCATGTTCCAACCAGCAGCCCTACCATTTTCTGCAGTTCCTGTTTTCTCCCTGAGTATGGACGGAATTGCAGTATACTGGTTTGGCATACACTGAGTTCAACTAGTATGTCTTTATTCTTGTTTGGTTCGTGCTGCCTCCTCACACTTCCCCCGTGTGTCGTAATTGAAAATTAATGCATTCGTATTCCCCTTCTCTCTGTCCTTTTGCTGTCTGTCTGTCTGTCTGTCTTTTCTGTCTCTCTCTCTCTCTCTCTCTCTCTCTTTTCTCTCTCTCGTCCTCCTCTCTCTCCCCTCTCTCTCCTCTTTCTCTCTCTCTCTCTCCCCTGTCTGTCGTCTGTCCTCTCTCTCTCCCCTCTCTCCCCCCCATCTCTCTCTCTCCTCTCCTCTCCCCTTCTCTCCCCTCTCTCTCTCTCTCTCTCTCTCTCTCTCTCTCTCTCTCTCTCTCTCTCTCTCTGTATGATAAACCCCACCCTTCATTGAGGGGTGCTGCCTTTCTATTAATAAACAACCGTCCTGGTTACTATCTCTCCTGATGAGGTGGATATTGGGGATGCCAAAGGAATTGCATGGGCGTCTTTCTCATCAGGGGACCCTGCACACGTGAGGGCTGCATCCTCAGCCTAATCAGCACCCAGATGGAGAATGGACGAGGCGGACAGGCAGAAGAAAGATAGGACGTGTTAGCCAGTCACGTGACCATATTGTGCCCAAAATGTTTACAAAGTCCGGTGTGCCCCCCTGACCCCTTTTCTCTCCTCCAGCCTTTCACCCCGAAAAACTTCCCCATCGTCAGATTAGGAGGAAAAGGAGATAAAGATGGGAACCAGTAACAGAATGAGAGAACGGACCGAAAGAGGAAGGAAGTGAGATAGAGGTAAGGTAAAGTCATGTTGCTTGGCCCAGCTGAGCAAAAGGGTAAGGTAAAGTCATGTGCTTAGCTCAGCTGACCACAGGTAAGGTAAAGTCATGTTGCTTTAGCTCAGCTGACCACAAGGTAAGGTGAAGGTCATGTTGCTTAGCTCAGCTGACCACAAGGTAAGGTAAGGTCATTTTTTGGGCTTAGCTCAGCTGACCA
>CM031600.1:104235212-104239574 GCA_018398815.1 Conus ventricosus
AGAACAGACAGACAGACGAAAAACATATTTATGACAGACAGACAGATGGGAAAGCAGATGACTGACAGGAAAACAGACAGACAGACAAAAGGAAAAACAGATGTCTGACAGAAAAAAGAACAGACAGACAGATGGAAAAAAAGGATGTCTGACAGGAAAACAGAACAGACAGACAGTGGGAAAACAGTGACTGACAGACAGACAGATGGAACAACAGATGACTGACAGGAAAAAAGAACAGACAGACAGATGGACAAACAGATGTCTGACTGGAAAACATAACAGACAGACAGATGGAAAAAAAAGATGACTGACAGGAAAACAGAACAGAAAAGACGATGGAAAAAAAGATGGGCTGACAGACAGACAAATGGAACAACAGATGACTGACAGGAAAACAGAACAGACAGACAGATGCTAAAACAGATGACTGACAGGAAACAGAATAAAAAGACAGTGGAGAAACAGATGAATGACAGGAAAAAAGAACAGAACAGATATACAGATGGAGAAACAGATGACTGACAGGAAAACAACAGACAGACAGTGGAAAAACACATGACTGACAGGAAAAAAAGAACACACAGGCAGATGGAAAAAAACAGATGACTGACAGACAGATGGAAAAAAAACATGACTGACAGGAAAACAGAACAGACAGACAGATGGGAAAACAGATGACAGACAGGAAACAGAAACCCGCCAGACAGATGGAGAAACAGATGACAGACAGGGAAAAAAGAACAGACAGACAGTGGGGAGGGAGGGGCCAACAACAATTTCTTACGTCCAACTATACCGAATATGCATAATAACATCAATGTAATCAAAGTGACGCATGACAATTTTTTGAACTGTCAGATAGTAGATAGATAGATAGATAGATAATAGATAGATGATAGATAGATAATAGATAATAGATAGACAGACAGACAGACAGACAGATAGGTAGACAGCAGATAGAAACAGACGAAAGGTAGATGAACAGAGATATTGATATAATAATACAGAGGAGATGAAGAAAGAAGAGAAGTAGAAGAAGAAGAAGACAAGAACAAGAACAAGAACAAGAACAAGAACAAGAAAGTAAGTAGTTATCTACTTGTCATTTTCGGCGCGTGTGGGGGGGGGGGGGGGGGGGGGGGGGGGGGGGGGGGGGGGGGGGGGGGGGGGGGGGGGATAATTTTTTTGGGCCGGATTAGAAAAGACCTCATTTTTCGACTTTAGCCCTTTACGCTAGCACTTTTCTCGTATTGTGGATGAGAAATGAATTTTCAAATTTAAAGAAGTGATTAGAAACTAAGCGGATTGAAATTTGTGTTTGGTTTTCATCTGCCATTTTACTTATAAATGTAGCTTCATCTCGGTTAATTTACCGAATTTGTAATTTTTCTAGCAAATGGCTGAAGAGCCAGTGGGAAATTTACGTTCTGTATGGCGACTAACGGTTTTACAAAACGAGACAAAGTAAATGACGAATAGATGGGGGGAAGATGAGGAGGGAAAGCACGTAAAAAACATAGAACGAGATGAAAGGCATTTTAAAAGCCACAATTCCCCAACGCGGCATAAAGCACACTCCACCATCCCTTTCCCTTCAATCCCTTCTTTATCCTTCTTCTTTTTTTTCATTCCCAAATCAACTGTTTTCAAAAAAGCCTGTTCCATTTGCTCGTTTCATTTTCAAGTAATTGAACACTGAGTTCTTGGGCAAAGTTTACTAATTCTCGAAACTGCGGGTGAAGATTTTCACTAGCTGGCCTTGGCAAGGCGTTTCCGCTCCGTTCTCTCCTTCCATCCGTGCAACATCAAGAATTGGGAGTGGGAGTGGAGGGCCAAGCCCATCAAGTCATGGCTAACGTGACTCTTAAAGAGGTGGAAGCACGGGCGTTTTAAGGAAATCATTTCACCATCTAGTTTTGTTTTCCCCCTCGCCTCTCCTCTTCCTCATGCTAATTCCCTTCTTTCAGTATGGCTTTTGTTGGGGGTTGAAACGAGTGGTGAGTGGTGATTCCTCATGCAATTCCTTCTTTCTTTGGCTTTTGTTGGGGAGGTTGAAATCGAGGGTAATGTGGTTTATTCTTTCATCTAATTCCTTCTTTCAGTACTGCTTTTTGTTGGGGAGGTTGAAATGATGTGGGATGTGGTGGGCTACCTGAAGAGTCAATTGTGTGGTGGGAGGTAAAAATGGAGGAGGGGGGGTGGGTGGATCGGGATTTGCTCAGACTGACTTTAACGTATCAATTTTACACAGTGCGGGCTGTCAATATTGCTGCTTTAGGTCGCTTGGTATTAAACACTATGACTTACCTGATGGACTATGTTTAAAAATATGACTTACCTTGATGGGACTATGTAAACACTATGAGGACTATTTTAAACCTTTGACTTACCTTAATGGATATGTAACCTTGACTACTTATACTATTAACTATATTTAGGGGACTAAATGTAAGCACAGACTTACCTTGTTGGACTTTAAGCACATACTTACCTTGATGGGCTATGTAGCCCTATGACCCTTTCCTTGTGGACTATGGTAAACATATGACTTACCTTGATGGACTATGTAAACACTATGACTTACCTTGATGGACTATTAACACTATGACTTACCTTGATGGACTATGTAAGCACTATGACTTACCTGATGTGGTCGCTTGGACTATGTAAGCACTATGACTTACCTTGATGTGGTCGCTTGGACTATGTAAGCACTATGACTTACCTTGAGTGTGGTCGCTTGGACTATGTAAACACTATGACTTACCTTGATGTGGTCGCTTGGACTATGTAAGCACTATGACTTACCTTGATGTGGTCGCTTGGACTATGTAAGCACTATGACTTACCTTGATGTGATCGCTTGGACTATGTAAGCACTATGACTTACCTTGATGTGGTCGCTTGGACTATGTAAGCACTATGACTTACCTGATGTGATCGCTTGGAACTATGTAAGCACTATGACTTACCTTGATGTGGTCGCTTGGACTATGTAAGCACTATGACTTACCTTGATGTGGTCGCTTGGACTATGTAAGCACTATGACTTACCTTGATGTGGTCGCTTGGACTATGTAAGCACTATGACTTACCTTGATGTGATCGCTTGGACTATGTAAACACTATGACTTACCTTGATGTGGTCGCTTGGACTATGTAAGCATATGACTTACCTTGATGTGGTCGCTTGGACTATGTAAACACTATGACTTACCTGATGTGTCGCTTTGGACTATGTAAACACCATGACTTACCTTGATGTGGTCTCTTGGACTATGTAAACAGTATGATTTACCTGGCAAAATGATTTCATCAGCTGCAATACCTCTAGTGGCCGAGACATCGTTTTTTTATTGATTGTTTCAGAGTTACCAGAACCTATCAATTTTTTTCATGTGCGAATGTCAACTTTATCTTTTGATATGTCTCGTTTCAAAGCAGCATATTTTTGACATGTCTCGTTTCAAAGCAGCATATTTTTGATATGTCTCGTTTCAAAGCAGCATTTTTTTGATATGTCTCGTTTCAAAGCAGCATATTTTGATATGTCTCGTTTCAAAGCAGCATATTTTTGATATGTCTCGTTTCAAAGCAGCATAGTTTTGATATGTCTCGTTTCAAAGCAGCATAGTTTTGATATGTCTCGTTTCAAAGCAGCATATTTTTGATATGTCTCGTTTCAAAGCAGCATATTTTTGATATGTCTCGTTTCAAAGCAGCATAGTTTTGTATGTCTCGTTCAAAGCAGCATAGTTTTTGATATGTCTCGTTTCAAAGCAGCATATTTTGATATGTCTCGTTTCAAAGCAGCATATTTTTGATATGTCTCGTTTCAAAGCAGCATATTTTGATATGTCTCGTTTCAAAGCAGCATAGTTTTGATATGTCTCGTTTCAAAGCAGCATAGTTTTGATATGTCTCGTTTCAAAGCAGCATAGTTTTGATATGTCTCGTTTGAAAGCAGCATAGTTTTGATATGTCTCGTTTCAAACAGCATAGTTTTGATATGTCTCGTTTCAAAGCAGCATATTTTTGATATGTCTCGTTTCAAAGCAGCATATTTTTGATATGTCTCGTTCAAAGCAGCATATTTTTGATATGTCCGTTTCAAAGCAGCATAGTTTTGATATGTCTCGTTTCAAGCAGCATCGTATTTTGATATGTCTCGTTTCAAAGCAGCATAGTTTGTATGTCTCGTTCAAAGCAGCTTTGATATGTCCGTTTCAAAGCAGCATGATAGTTTAGATATGTCTCGTTTCAAAGCAGCATAGTTTTGGGGATATGTCGTCGGGGTTTCAAAGCAGCATAGTTTTGATAGTCTCGTTTCAAAGCCATTTTTGATATGTCTCGTTCAAA
>CM031600.1:104247260-104279760 GCA_018398815.1 Conus ventricosus
AAAAAAAAAAAAAAAAAATTTAAAATTTTTAAAAAACCGGGGCCCCCCCCTTTTTTTTCCCCAGTGCCCAATTGCATATGAAAACTTGGACAACAAATACTCTTTTTGTGTTTGTTCTTCAAAGCTTCTTTGTTACAACTGTTGTGTTAAATTCTTAGTTTGATCGCAGTTTAGTTGTCATGATAAAAAGTTTTCCCAACAATGCTTTTTGTAGTTGTCATGTGATATGTTTGACTGCCAACGCTGCAAATTTTCCCCTTTGTTTTTAATGATTTTCCCCTGGCCAAAATACGTACATTTTTGACCTTAGCCCCACATACTCCTTGATCACCTTTCCGAAAATTTCCCATCCTTTCTTTCCAAAAACCCTTCTTTTTAGTAATTGAATGAAAAAGGCATCTTTGGGGAACAGATGTATCATACCATCCCCCCCGGGTCCTTTCAAATCCATTTCCATGTCTTTTAGATGTCTTCAGTGGAATACTAAAACAAAACTATCTGTATCTTGTAAAGTATTGGACTCAGGATACGAGGGTTAAAGTAGTCATAAAGAAACTTAAAAAAAAAAAGCTTTGAAAATTTCTAAAACGGTAAACCAATAAATACAGGCTTGTCCAATTTGATTTTTCTTTTTTTTCTCATTATCCCAAAAAGTGATCAGAATCTTTAAATTTCCTGAAAATTTTGGGTTTTTGAATCAGTTTAAAATTGCTTCGTTCTCTTTGGTGACCAATCAACATTTTTGCGCTTGTGCGGATTTCATAGTCTTTCGAAACAGCTGTTGTTCATCAGCTTGAAAAAGTCTTTTTTGAAGCATTGGATTTAGTTCTAGACAGTGTTCTTTGATGTATGGTTTTCATGAACTTTTTCTTGATCAAAGCTTTATGCGATGAACTGCTGTCAACTTCAAACCATGTTTTTAAAAATAAAAATGTGAAGTCTGTAATGACAGACAAATTTTTTTGTGCAAAAGATTGGGCACAAGTTTAGGTTTCTTTTGGCCCGTTTTTAGAACTTTTGGCTAAGGGGATAGCATTTGCAGGTCATGGAGTTATGGGGTTTCTAAGTCAACTTCTGAAAAAAACCACCTGTTGTTCAGGCGTCAAATGCCCAAACTTTAATCCCTTTTTGAATATTATTGTCCCTGTGTACATTTGAAGTTACAAATGGAAGTGATTGCGCATTGCCCAACCCCGATGTTGCATCTAAATACATAAGATGTTAGATTTTTTACGGGTTCTAACGTCCAAGTATTTGTTTTTTGCTTCAAAATGAGCGCCGCCAACAAATTTCCCTCCCGAAATCCGTTTTCAATATCGAATCATTGGTAAATCTGAAAAAAAATCAATCTGTACTCCATAAAACTTTAAAAAGGTCCAGCTACCCCGGGCGAGAAATATAATGCGCGGGACCCAAACTGTAATGTTTATGCGGTCTTTCTTAATTTTCAAAGACGCCCACCAACAAACATACATCTGCCTTTAAAATGGGATCTGATGTCCCCCATCGTTTTAAAATCTAACTTTTGCCAAGCATTTTGAGCATGTGGAATGGGAGTCGCAAATTCCTTTCCTCTAAGCTAAAAAAAAACGCCCTTTAGGCGGAAGTGTTTTTCGTAAAAACCTTTTCCCCAACTGTTCAGTATTCTAAGGGAAAACACCCTTTTAAAAAAGGTTGAGTCAAAATTTTTTTCGTTTTGGGCAGGGGCTTTAAGGAATACCCAGTGATTTAATAAACCCCTCATTGCTGCATGGTGTAGAAAGACTGTTATTTAAGGGTGAAACACATGTACTTTTCTGATGACTGTGCAATGCATGCTCCCCTGAAGGCGCGGGTTTAATGCTTGCATTATAAGGTGAGAGTCAAAACCCGCAAGTTGTGAAAAATACGGGCAGTTTTCCATGTTTTGGATCAAACCTTTAGTTAAAGATTGCTTTTTACTGGCGTGCACCTTAAACTTCCCATAATGTGAAATGGCTTACGTGGGGTTTACATTTTGGGCGTTAGCTCTAAACCGAAATCCAACAATGTGTGGTGAGTCTACTGTTGTTGGTTTCAGGGCCATTTGATTTCAGATAATTTTAGATTTTAGAACAGGCTTAGCACTTGCTGCATGCTTTTTAAAAGAATGTTTCTGCAGCATCTGGTTCTTTTAAAAACTGGTTGAATAAACGCCACCGACCTACAAAAAAAAGGAAATAAACAAATTGATGATTACTCATTAAACTTTTTTTTCGAATTTTTTGTGGTGGGGCCCCTTTCAAAGGAAAAATAAGCGACTCGAGGTCTGCGTAAATAGTTTGGAGAATTTTGCAGCCGTTTCCAGTTTTTAAAAAACTAACTTTGACCCGGGCGGGGGCGTAGTTAGTTCTGTCTACAGTCACAAAACTTTTACAATGTTTTATTGTTCAAGCCGGTTTGAGCGGGTTGGAATTCTTGTTAAACATTTTCTACGAATTCTTTTTATGTTAGCTTTTTAAGTATGCGCTAAAAATCTGCTCTTTTGCGTTCAAAATGTAATGGGGCAGCCCCCTTGGGGAAAACATTAGGAGTAATCCACATGACTTTTTGGTGGTTTGCCATTTTGGATGTTCTTGGAAATTTAAATTTGGCCCAAAATTTTTTTCCCATCCCATGTGTTTACATTAACGTTATTGGGTTGTTTTGTTCTTCAAACTGATCAATTTGGGTTTCACTAACAGGAAAAAATTTCCATTGGTTAAATCTTTGGCGTATTGCGATAGTTAGTCACTCTTTCTCGTGTTCGCGGACAGATGCAGCCCTTTCAAGAAACCACCACATGAAAATTTTTTGCTGAATTTTTTATGTTTAAAACTGCTCTCTTTAAAAAAAAAATCCCGAGGTAGCGGAATGTAAGCCTTTCCTACAACGGTGCAACTTAGCCGTTTTAATCTAAACTTAAGACTTCGCCCTTGACCCAACCCGAGCCTCTCATTTTAGCTTCTCGCGGCAGCGTAAATGTGTAAGCTTCGCGCCCAACCGGGGGGTTAAGTCATTATAAAAGAATTTGTCTGTGTTTTGTGAACCAGACTTCTAGATTTTTTATTTATTGTTTAATAGTGATTAAAAAGCTAAAAATTACTTTAATGGGGGTCTATTTCTATTTATTGGGAATGAGAAATGCATGTCAACGCTTGCCCCCACGTTGCTGGGTTTATGACTTCTAAATCAAAATCTTCAGTGCTCTTGACAAAAAGCTTTTCCCGAGCATTCCCTTTAAACAAATTTATCTGGGCCTTAATACTTTGCCCTGCTTCTTTTTTCAAAAACAACTATTTATTTAAATTAAAAAAATACAACGGCTTAAACAGAATCAAAATCAACGGGTTTTTTTTTCTTTGGACCAAAAAACTAAAGTATAAACACCTTTTGGGGTTTTTTTAATGTGGCTGTTTAGAACGAGTTTTAAAGTCTTTTATTTTTTTTAAACATTCCTTTTTTATTGTCGGGGTCTGGCTTTGAAAAAAAACTTCCCCCTTTCTTTGAAGATCAAACTTTTGTTTTTGTAGTACAAAAACAGCCCGTAAACGAAAATTCTTCTCCTGATGTTTGAGTAGCTGTGCTTTATTTATTGTCAGTTTGAACGAGCTAAGTTTAGCCGTTTTTTTGTTGAACCCTTGCTGTGGCTTTTGAAAATTTTGTTTTTAAATTTTTTTCCAGCAGCACCCACAGCTAATGAAACAGACCGAACTAAAGACAAACCCCTAGAGGTAAAACTGCGGGGTGCGCCTTGCCCCTTTCTAAAGGCCACACTTTTTCCCGTGATAGAGCGCTTTTAAATCGATGCTCCTGTATTAACAATGTAACACATTAAAGGGAGCAGAATACTTCGTTTGGTTTTGCTGTATTTTGAAAGGTCTTGCTCTAGTTTTTTTTGCTTTGTTAATGTTGGTTAATCTAAAAGGGTTTTTTGTTAGGGGCTTTTACTATCACTCTCTTGGCGGGCTGTAGGAATTTGGATAAAACCCGAACGCAGCTTTTTTTTAAAAAAAAATATTTAGTTACTACATCTTTTATCGTTTTTACAATTTCAGGCCCCCAAACATTATAAAAAAAAATGACATTAAGCGGTTTATGGGTTCTTCTTCTTTATCAATTTGAATGTTTTTAGTCTTTCACCTTTTCCCGCTTTCCCTGCAACATTATCCCCTGTTGCCTAGGTTCCATAAACCGTATTTCGTTGTTAAATAATCTCAAGCCTAACATTGTGAAGATGTAAATCTTTAGACACAAAGGGAAATGTGGATTTCTCCCTCCCCCCCCAAAAATTTTTTTATTTTTTCAAAAAGGGGTAAGGTTTAAGCCCCTAGCGTAGATTTTGGTTTGGAAACCCCCCAATCGAACCCTTTACTTTCGTTATTTTTGGATTTAAAAAAATTTTCACTTGTTTTTGAACGGTTCTTCATCTTGCACAGCAAAAAAATACCTTTAAGCGATCTTGCTGCAACCTAAAGCTAAATTCCAAATATGTCTGCCCTGCTTCTGGGATATTGTATGAGAATCACTCTTTCTAATATATTGGAAAAGTGTCTTTTGGTGCGCAATCCTCTGCTAATTTAGGGTTTTAAAACGTCAAAATCTAACGAATGCAAAAATCTGTACTTTTCTTCGGTGTCTGATGATTGATAAAACCCTTTGTATTATTAAAAGTTAGTTTTATGACCTGTCTTTTAATGCTCCTTTAAAATACGGCGCTGCGCTTTTAACACTCAAAAATTTGGGAAAGGAAAAGCGATTTCCATACGCAAAATTTACGGCACATACTTTTGCCCTCTTTAGTATCTCCCGCCCTATTCTATGTTTTAGTGCTTCTTCATTTTCGATTCCTTGAAACGCAAGATCAGCCCTTTCATTCCGGTTAGCCATAGATTCAGAATAGGTTAAAAATATGTCTGCATTGTGTAAGAAAATATTTCTTGCCCCTCAAGTTTTATAGAAATTTTCTTAACAATTGCCCGTCCCAGATTCTGGACAAAACTGTCCTGTTTGGGTCTGTTGTTGAAACGAGTTCTATTTTGAAAGTAAGACGCGCAGAGCCTGGCACAATCAATTCATCCGCTCCTAAGTCTGGAAATTTGACAGTAAGAATTTGATCTGCATCAATAGTAGATGGATTATTTGGAACAATAATATTCCGTTTATTTCCCTTCACGCCAAGGGGCTCTTTCAGTTTTCTATTCGGTTTAAGAATCGAGCCATGTGCTTGTGACATTTTTATGAAGCAAATAAAAAATTAATTATTTAAAACATGGCAGGAATTGAAGCTGAAGAAGATTATGATGTTTTTGATCCTGGAGACGACATGAGTGAAATGATCCCTTTAATACAACATCGCTCAACGCTCTCAATGCGGCATGAATTAACAGAAAGTAAGGTTAAATCATTTTACGAAAGTTTAGGTCAAGAACCTCCCGAATTTATAGACCAAATGATTTTGAATTAAAAGATGATCATTTGTCTGTAAAAAAACGAACAAGGGCAACTTGTTCGGCTTAAAACTAAAACCAGACCCATCAAAGTTTTTAGCCAAGAGTACAATTATACAAAGACTCAGTGTGAAAGATCAAAATCGCCTTGGTCTTGTTAGGCCAAAATTAAGGGCGGAGGCAGTTTCTAAACTTCAAAACACACTGCAGGAACTCCCAACAGCTAACCAAATACAAACATGGAACTTAAAGAATTAAATCAATCGGCAGATAAAATAATAAATGCAATAGAGGCAGAATCCAGTTTTCAGAAGAAACAGCATTAAAGACTATACACGACTCACCGCTACCCATGCGAGAAATAACGGCCCTTGATCATGCTTTAAGAACCATCAAAGGCGAATTAACAAACAATTTAGCAAAACTAGGTGAACTAGATGAGCATATAAAAAGAGAAAAAGAAAAACTCGTGAGGCTGATGACGCCAACTTAGGGCCTGATATTAAAGAAAGAATAACCCAAAGACTAAAAGATCTTGAACAAGAGAGATCAGCAAGACTAGAAGCGCTAACTACTAACCGAGACCAATTACGAACACAAGTGAATAGAATAAGAGAAACTATCCGGAAAATTTTATATGAAGACACGACACTAGCAGAACGAATACGAACGCTGTTTAGAGAGCAAGGAGTCACATTAGCAAGCGTTATAACTGCCTTAGGATTTGCAATAAGTACATTGGTGTTGGCTATTACAGGCGGCGGTGGCCAAAGTTCAGTACCTCCACCGCCATCGCCTCCACCTGATAAATCATGGGTAAAAAAACAGCTTGATCATCTTGCGAATTTATTAAAAAAATTAGCTGGTAAAGCCGTAAACGCTTTACCAGGAATATTGGGGAGTATTGTCAGCTGGCTTTTTTCTACTGCAAGCAAAGTAGTTGGCTTTATGGCCGAGCACTTATGGGCATTAGTTCTTGTAATAGTTGGGTTAATTTTTAGTAAGATAAAGACCAAGTAATCCTAGGCCAGTTAATCCAAGAACAAGCGCTGTCTTTTCATATTCATGGTCATTATTTTTGACTTCGCGAACAGAGTCCGCGAGCTTTGCTGAGTCTTCAACGGTCTTCGGGCTTTGGACCACGGGGATTGGATGACTTATTCTTGGAGGGCCATCTTGTTTTTTTACTGCTTGCAATATTACTGGCTCAGAATTTATTTCGTTTTTTCCGACTTTCTGTTCATTGCCTGCCACAAGGATTTCATTATTGTAGTTTATTATTGTTCCTATCTGGAGCCTGAGGTCAGAAGGCAGCATGTATAAACCAGTGCCAACAGCAAAGTCTACTTTCGATCTTGCGTACTGTAAAACATTTTGGTACCTTTTAATACTTGAAGGCAAATCAACTGTAGAATTAATGGCGTCCTCTAAATTTGCCAAGTACTGTTTTTGCGCGTCAAAGCCAGTAGAAGGATCAGTTATGCTCGATCTCGTTTGGGCTTGCGAACCTAGCAAACACCAAACGTAAGTACGAACAGAGTCGTTTATTCGTTCTATTCCTGCTTTAGTTAGGCCCTTAGAAGTGTCTAAGATAAATGTTGTCCATGCTGTTTTATGCTCTTGCTCTATGGACCCGAGGTGAACGCCTGTGCCTGAAGAGAAAGATGTGTAAGGAGGATTCCAGTCATAGTTATACTTTCTGTGCACGCCCCAATAATATGGGGTGCCTAAGCCATGATTAAGATCCAACTTTTGTCTAAAGTCTGTCTTGATGTTAATATTGAATTCGTTTACAGATTCGTTCAAAAGCCTTCATGTCTATTCTGTTGCTGAAGGGATTAAACGGTTTGTCATTTGGTAATGGCGCTTGCAGTTCAGTCAAAATACGTCTGAAGGTGTAATAGAAATGAAATCTGTACACTGACCTAACCAAAGGATTAGGATAATTTAAGTGATCAGCATACGACACTCCACACCCAGTTGTTGCACAAAACACAGCAAAGTTTAACTGGTTCTGATAAAACTGCATCGATGACTGAACCACACTTTTGCGATGTAGTCTTTTTTAACAGGGGGTTAAGATAGCTCTTCAATGGAGTACTCACCTTTTTATGAAAAGAGCAGTCTGGTCACAGCAATGTCAAGAGTATCAGTTGCTATATTTTTAAGATTGTAGTGCGGCCCACAGAATATTTTGCATCAGTATATTTGAACGCGCTCATTTTTAATTTGTTTTAAAAAATGTTTGTAACAATAACAACTCAACACCGCCCTTCGTTTTTAGAACATGCTATTGATAACAATTGCGGGGCCAAATGGTTGCACTTCATGAAATATTCTACAAAGTCGTATGGTTTAATATAAGTGAAACCAAGAAGAATAATAAGGTTCTAAAAGTTAATAAAGCAGGGGCCAAAGTTAGCCAGTTAATCATACCTGATGGTTATTACGGGTTTTGCTCACTAAAAGAAGCAATGAGTAACTTTAACATTACTCTCAAACTTAACAATGCAATTTAACAACAATGTTAACATTCAAACCTGAAGAAGAAAGTAGTACATTACCTTTTTGATGTAGAGCTAGCTAAAATGTTAGGCTTTGCAGCTGACAATCATAGATTTAAAGTTACACCAGAAAAAACTACTTATGAGGGGGAAAGTCCGCTCAATCTTGCATTACATTCATTACTCTATGTTCATTTGGATGAGCTGAGCACTGATGAAAACTTATATGATGGAAGGCCCTCAACTGTTTTAAGAGCTCTTCCGTCAGGGAAAAGCTGCATATTGCGATTATGAAATTATACAATTCCCTAATTTACAGTTTAAAAGATTAGTTTGTGGGAGGGTTGGATCATTTAATATAAAAATTGCAGACAAAGCAGGGAAAGTTGTAAAATGTGATAACCTGCACATTGTTTTGGAAATAAAATAATACGTTACTAAAAAATAATGTCGCGTGGGCCAGAAGAACCAGGAGTTACATTAGCGCCTGTGAGGTGTATAACTTTAGAATTAAAAGATCTTGCAGACGTTGCGGACTTTGAACAGAACGGTGAGATAGGCACTTTGTATGGGTTTGAGTACACTAAAGATGGTGATTATAAACGCAAAGAGGTTGGCGACAACAAAAAGTTTCCTAAACTAGAACAACTGCGCAATCTAGAAGCAAATAATGTTGGCCAGTATGAATATAAAATAGTTCGAAAACCTGACCTCAAATGGCACTTAGAACCATATTTAGAATGGGACATAAAATTTGAATTCATAAGCCCATTTACATATTTTAGCCGTCAAAAAAGTTTCAGAAAAGCATTCAACTCTGGCCCTTTACATGTAAGTCTTATGCCAGACGACAATAGTCGGAAAGAAATTGAAATAACGCCGTATGGGAAAAAACAGTACATCCTCCACAAAAAAGAAACAGTTGTAAAAAAAGCTTCTACAAAATTACAGTTCTTTCCAAGCAGAAAATTAGGAGACACGTTCACAATGATATTTGAAATTTCTGTCTTTAAAGATGTGGAGAGGGATGGGGTTGTGGGCGTTAGTGACGTCCTTATAAAAGGAATTAATATTAGCTGGCAAAACTTAGACGTTAAACGCCTTAACGTTACCATCGTCGTTCTTCACAATGGCGAGGATATTAAGATCATAACAACAAGCAACAAAATCAATGTTGACTTAAATAGAAACAATCTTACAGAACTGAATTGGATTAATCTTACACATTTAGGCCTCATAGGGTTTTATTATACTGAACAAGTTTTGACGGAGAGTATGATAAAAATAATAACTGGATTAGATTAAACTCTGTTATAAAACTATGGAGCAGTTAAACTTTATGACAAAAACTCCTCATTGCTCATTGATTTGTGGGCAGACTGGTTGTGGAAAAACAATATTTGTCCTAGACCTATTACAAACAGTTTATCGCTATAATTTTAATCATATTGTGGTTTTCTGTCAACACTTAAATGGAACAAAGCATATCATGATAGAAGGTTTATATGGACAGATGATGCCATATATTTAGTTGATCCTAGCAATAAACTGAGTGAGTGTTTAGAACAGTTTTATAAACTGTTTGAAGGAACGCAAACACTATTTATTATAGATGACTGTTCGGCGAAAGAGACATAGTTAAAAAGAGAAACACTTTGTCAAAACTAGCTTTCAGCGGAAGGCATGCTAGGATAAGTGTGTGGATTTTATGCCAAAAATATAACTCGGTTTTAAAAGACTTTAGAGAACAGTTAAAGACTGTAGTTTTATTTCACATGAAAGACAGAGACTCATTTGAAGAATGTTTGCGCGAAAATGATGTTATTGAAAACGACCAAGAAAAACATAGGATTAAACAAAAACTAAAATCTGAAAAGTTTAGTAAATTAGTATTAAAAACGGATAACCTGCACAGTATGTTTGTTTGTAGATAATCGTTATTTTTTGGTTATTGACGTCTTACTTGTCAGAGAACAGTAATATGCTGATTCTAGGGCACTTTCGCCCGAAAACTCGGTGGAGGAGCAAGTGGGGTAGAGTCGGCATATTACTGTTCTCTTCCCAGATGCACATGCACCTACATATACTTTATGAATTCCCTTATGAATATTTACTTCCATACCCTCTCGCTCACTCTCACCCCCCCCCCCCCCCCCCCCCCCCCTCCCCCCCCCCCCTCTCAACACAGAGAGAGAGAGAGAGAGAGAGAGAGAGAGAGAGAGAGAGAGAGAGAAACACACACACTCTCTCTCTCCTTATGTACACACACACACACACACACACACACACACACACACACACACACACACACACACACACACACACACACACACACACGCGCACGCGCACACACACAGTGAGAGAGAGAGAGAGAGAGAGAGAGAGAGAGAGAGAGAGAGGGAGGGAGGGAGAGAGGGATGGACACACACACACACACACACACACACACACACACACACACACACACACACACACACACACACACACACATCGCGAGCACTTGTACATACTTTGGAATCACTGCATCGGCCTACTTGTAAGATATCCTTTTGGTTTTTCGCTCATTGAACCTGTTGAACTGTCCTTTCACTGTCACTGTTGGGACGGAGGAGGGGAAGAAGGATGAGAGTTGAAAACCTCCACACCGTCACTCACAAAGTCACTGATGGGTTCCTCACCAGTCTCCAAAGCAGCTGCTCCGGACATAGCGTCGGGAGAAGTCTCTGGCACGGAGTCCGAAGATTGACGGGCTTCTCGCAGCACAGGATCCGGCGAGGCTGTGTCCCCGTGGCCATCTTTGCCGTCACCTCCGGGCTGTTCTGGCACACTGTCCAGAACACGGCCTGGAGGGGATGACGCCTCACCCGATCCATCGGATGACCTGCCCCTGTGGCGTTTGTCACCGTCTGCTGTAGCCGCCGTCGGGGCTGTGGACCTGCAGCCTGGACTGGACTGGTCTGTAGCTGCTCCTTTGGCTGGCCCTGTCCGCTCGGTTGTCCTCCCGTTGTCTGCGGTGTCCAAACGACCCCCCACCGGTTGTTTGTTGGGAAGAAACTTGGCTTCGGTCAGCTGTTCTGTTGGTCTCGAGGAACACTCTATCAATCCTGCCCGTGTCTCCATTTTCGATTTGAATAATTTGGAGATCTATCAGTTTACAGTAAAGTTTTCCTTGGAATGACCAAGCTGTCATGACGGCTGGATGGTGTTTGATATTGTACAGTCTCTGTGCATTTAGTTTGGTCAAATCTTCCGTTATGTAAATGTTACACTTATTTTGTTTTAGCAGTCGCCTCTTTTTGAAAATTTCGGATTTTATTTTTCTGCTTATTAGACGTACGATGACCGGTCTGTTTTTACCAGTGGTGTATTTGCCCACTCGATGGGCAACACTGATGGAGCTTTGTTGAAACGATGTCAGTTCCAGTTTTCTTTTTAAAAAATCTACAACTTTTTCTTCTGTCTCCTCGGCTGTCTCTCGTCCTGAATCTCCCGGCAGATTAATAACTTTCACATTTTCTTTCGACTGTATTGTTCGAGTGAGTTGCGGAGTTCTTTTTCCTGCTTGAGTTCTTTTTGGAGCCGGCTAACATCGTCATTCAGGTCTGTGTAGCTGTTTTGGAGTAAATCTAGTTTCGTCCTCAAGAGGTCATTTTCTTTTTTCACCTCAAATAATTCAGATAAAATTTTGTCAAGTTGAAGATTTAGTTGATCGTTTTGTTTCCTGTTGTCATCCATCCCTTTTTCCATTCTAGTCAAAATAGTTGCGAGTGTTATGTTCGAATCACCTTCCTGTACTATGATACCCCTTGGTCCCCTTCACTTGATTTTTGCTTTCTTGACGGTCTGTAAAGTTGGTGATTTTCTGTTGTTGTTGCTCCAGAATCCTTCCTCTCCTGCTAGTTGATCGTTCCCTGCCCACATTTCCTTCCACTGAACCTTGTCCTACCTGGGGGCTGACAAAGGAGTCGGAGGCGCCGTCTTCACTGTGGCCTGGACAGCTGCTAGGTCTGTTGTTGCGTTTCTTTGGATTTGACGCAGTTTTCTTCGGTGCCATTTTCGCATTGACCACGAACAAGAGAGGGAGAAAACAAGCAAATAACCAAATGCACAGGAGATCGATGTTCCTTAAAAACTGGCCAATATTGGGCGACAGGTGGCGGACACACACACACACACACAAAAACTCGTCACTGCTCTTGAAATTTGTTATTTTCAAACTCATCACAAAGTTGTGCATTTAGCTCCTTAGCAAAATACATGGCTATACCCTTTTAGGTTCCTTATTCAGAAACATATCAAAGCCAGCAATTTCAAATTCAACAAGCCGAGTGATTAAATTTTTTCTGCCTCTGGATTTTTCTATGCCTAAAAAGTATTTTGAATTCTTTTCACCTTCTTCAATCCATTTAATTCTAGCTCTTACTTGTGCGCCTTTTGTTTTTTCAATCTGTATTAATTCTAGTTTTTGTTTTACATTCGGGAGATCTGTCTGAAGCTGTTCATTTTGGGGGTCATCTATTATTCTTCTCTCTGTTTGCTGAAGGCGACTCTGTAGTTGCAGAAGTTCGTTTATTTTCTTACAAGACACATTTTTACCAAATTCAACGCACAAGTTCCGTATTTCTAATTTACATAACTCCCATTTCTGTACATTGTTAACATGATCGTTCTCTAACCAAACGGAATCTAACAAACTGTTTATTTTCTGTGCAAACTCTTCATTCCTCAAATAACTATTGTTGAAGCGCCAGTAACCAGGACCACGGATAAAATTTCCTTCATTAATATCCAGTACAATTGCCTTGTGATCCGAATTGGGAGAAAGTACATGTTGGCATGATGCACATGAACTCAGAATGCTTTCGGAAGCAAGACAGTAGTCTAAACGGCGCGCAATAAATGGCTTATAATCGACACCACGTGTAGTCTTTATCAAATGGATGGTGATTTCTCCATACATCTGTTAAACTTAAACTGTCGATGGTCTCATTTAATACCTTAACTTCTCTGATATCATGTGGTCTACCAGATATAATATCAAGTTCATTGTTCAAAACACAATTTAAATCTCCTAGGATAATGAAATCTTCATTAAATTCACCAAAAATGTCATTCATGCTTTGAAAAAAGGAAATCTTATCGTTTGGTTCATTAGGCGCGTACACATTTGCTATTACAATATTGCGTTCAAGGTATGCAACAGAAACAACAAGCATTCTTTTTTGTACCTTATTAATTTTACTTCACCATGAAAATTTCTTGAAATTAAAATCACTTCCCCCCGACTTCGCGTTGTACCTTCATTATAAAAGATATTACCACCCCATTCTTTGTTCCATGTTTCAATTTCATTTTTTGTTACATGAGATTCTTGTAAACAAATAATATCCATATTTTCTTTTTTTTTAAGAAATTAAACACCGATCTTCTTTTCATTTTGTTTCGTAACCCTCTTACGTTCAACGAGGTAATACGTATATTATCCATCGTAACATTTGTTGTTTTCTTTCAATTTCCTTTTGTACCCTTCTTGTTTTCATGGACATCCATAAAAACAAAATTGACATGTATATTATAATATCAACCATAATCATCAATGACATATTTCAAGCAGTATGCAAACTCACAGTCCGTTAGACAATAGCCAATCCGTCGTCAAGATGTTGATGGGTCACACACAGCGACTACTGCCACCGTTCAACCGTCGCCCTCTCAGAGTCGGAACGCACAGGGCTGACTGAACCCGACTCCTCCCGTCTGGGCACCTTTCCCGCCCCCTCCCTCGGGCTGTGTCGCTCTCTGGAACGGCCACGCTTGGGGGTGTCTGACCGTACACGATGACCCTGTTCGAGAGAAGACAGGAGGGTAGACTGGCGGGTCGATGATCGGCTCCTGTCAACACGCTTACTGGGCTTTGTAACATCGTTTGTAGCTTTTTGTTTGCTGTCTGTCTTTACTTTGCTTTTGGTCTGAGTCGGTTGGTCATTGTTTTGTTTGTCAGTGCAACTGTCAGAGAGCTGGCATGACTGGTCACCCCTTTTATGGCCAGTCTGTTTACATTCTCTGCAAACTACCTCATTCTTGCACCCTGACACATGATGACCAGACTGAAAACAGCGGGAACAAACAACAGTCTTTTGCAGAGACTTTTGTTCTCTGTGATATATCGTTGCTGAAAAAAATACTTATTTTCATGATTTTATCAAGTGGAGACTGGGGGACGGTAATAAACAGAAATCTTCGCCCCGTTAAGAATCTTGTTAGTTTATTGTCTTTGTCTCTGGCTCGCTCCATTTTTATCTGCGAACGCAGTTCACAGCCAGCCTGCGCAAGGGCATGTTCAATCTCTGAGTCCGCAACTGAGATAGGGAGGTCGTCTATCCACACTTTTGTGGTTGGTTTTTCCTCACCTGTATCTCGCAGAATGTAAGGGTTGGTGTTGGATACCTGGAGTGAGGTGTCGCGTAGAACCAGGCCTTTCACTAGAAGTTCCGTACGGGCCCCCTTGGTTGCTGGGTAAATACGCCACAGACCCCTGATGTTTTGGGCTCCGAGGATGGAACCCTGTCCTGCCACTCTTTCGGCAGCCAAACATACCTCCAGTACCGAAGGCCGATCGTCGAGGTTGTCCGGGATGTCTTTCTGTTTCAAAAAGACTGGATTTACTGTAGAAAAAGTTGCCATGATTTCCGTAACAGAACGATAGAGAAACGGTTGAAGCGCTATGACTGACGAGAAAAAGCCCGTGCTAAGAGCTCGCTTCAAACTCAAATTCGGTCCGAGCAGAGAGCGACCGCTTCGTGTCCGCACGCGACGAGCGTCACTCACCGAATCGCATCACTGAGTTTTCTTTTTACGACTGAAAACCTAAAATCTCCTGTACTTGTTGCTAAAAACAAAATGCTTTTTATTACACATTAAAGTAAAACTGTCTATTCTTTTTATTTTTCCGCGCACCAAAGAAAAAAAACCTTTTAAAAACCACTTTTAGTTGTATCACAGAAAGTTGGATGTTTATGTATATAGTTACGACAAAAAATCTCATCACTCATCTTTTTCCTACAACAAAATGTCAAAGTATAAACGCTAAGAGCCTCCACGATGCAGTCGTTTTTGGCTGGAAGACTGTGGACTCGGTGCTTATAAAAGAGAATAATCTCTTGGAGTTTTGGGCACAGTGGGAAATATTTCTGGGATTTTTCAGCCTGCTGAAAAATATTTCTGGGATTTTTCGCTGTGGTGAGAAATGTTATCTGGGATTTGGAGGCCTGCTGGGAAATGCTTCTGGACTTTTCGCTCTGATGAGAAAAATAATCTGGGATTTTTTGGCCTGCTGGGAAATATTTCTGGGATTTTTCGCTCTGATCAGAAATATAATCTGGGATTTGGAAGCCTGCTGGGAAATATTTCTACCATGTTTTGACCTGCTAGGAAGTGTTTGTATCTATATTTCGACCCGCTGTGAAATATTTGTAGTATGTCTCGATCCGCTGCGAAGGATTTTTACCAAGATTTGACTCGAGAGCAAATATTTCTGATATGTTTTAGCCCACTGGAAAATATCAGCATGTTTCGGTCCGCTGAGAAATATTTTCAGGATTTGTTGGCTCTCAAGAAAACAGTTGTAGGAGCTTTTTCCCCACCGGAAATAATCCTAGGATTTTTCGGTCCGCTCGGAAATAATTGTAGGATTTTTTCGGCCCCGACATATTCACCGTGCCATGGGCTCAAGTGATAGTTTGTAATTACACAGAGAATTTCCCAACCAACACAGCGGGTACCTGTCTCTGGAGCATGGTTGATGCCGAGATATGTTATGAATGGAAGTGAATAGAACAGCCCTGGATAGTAGCATGGTTGATGCCGGGATATTCTATGAATGGAACTGAACAGAACAACCATGGATAGTAAGTGCAGACCAAGAATGCATAGCATCGTCTTCGTCATCCTCATCCTCGCTGACATCATTTAAAGAATTTCAGATTTAGTGACCTGTCGTGCCCTGCTCTTGTGATGACCTCGACGTTGGTGTCCTCTCCGCATCCAGTCTTGTGGTGATTTCGTGTCCACATCGTCGGGTATGGGCAAGTCCATGGGTATGGTCATTAACAAACGTGGGGGAGGGGGGGGGGCAGGGAGGCTCTGAGGAGTAAACTCATGCTGGCTCTGTATCTGAGCAATGTTCGTCCTCTGATGGAAGCTTGGAAGTGTGCAGCAACAACAGGTGTCACCGACCACCACTGAAATGATTCAGCAAGAACAGGTGTCACCGACCACCACTGAAATGATTCAGCAAGAACAGGTGTCACCGACCACAACTGACATGATTCAGCAAGAACAGGTGTCAACAACCACCACTGAAATGATTCAGCAAGAACAGGTGTCACCGACCACCACTGAAATGATTCAGCAAGAGCAGGTGTCACCGACCACCACTGAAATGATTCAGCAAGAGCAGGTGTCACCGACCACCACTGAAATGATTCAGCAAGAACAGGTGTCACCGACCACCACTGAAATGATTCAGCAGCAGCATAGTGCCTCCCCTGGTGAGTTGTCCCATGACGACACAATATTAATTACTTCTTTAGAAAATAATCGGCGCTAATGCTGCGAAAGGGTGAACCTGCATATCGTTGTAAATGGTGAATCAGAATCAATGGTTTTGGGAGCAATGTCACGGGGAGAGAGGTGAAAGGGAGGGGGGGGGCATGGTAGTGAACACTGCAAAGAAAAGTTTTGTTTGTTTTATTTGCTAGGAAAAATAGTAAGCCCTGATGAGGCCCACTATAGTCGGCTGGGCTCTAAACCACAGGAGTTGACAGCCAGTAAGGAGTGTCACTGCTGTTTGCTTGGGAAAAAAAGTGAAATGTATCACCGTGTTCGTTTTCGACAAAAGTAAAAGGAAACATTGCTTTTCGCTAGGACAAAAAGTAGGGATGGTTGTTTGTTCGTTTGTTTGTTTGTTGGGTTGATTTTATCTGGTTGTTTGTTTTGTTTTCTGTTGAACGACAAATCATTAAAAAAAAACCCAGCTCAATGACTTTTTAGTTATAAAACTGCCATGCTTCTCTTGCAGAGAAAGAATAAAAAGCATCATCACTTTTCACAAGGGAAGAAAAATTAGAAGTATCACTACTTTTTGACAGGAATATAGCATGAAAAAAATCCACACTTTTTGCTAGGGAATCAAGATAAAAGTTTAAACATGCTTTTTGCCGGAAAAAAATGAAGGTACGACTACTTCTTTTCAGGGATAAAGAATGAAGGTATGAATGATCTTCGCTTAGGGAAAAAAAAGAAAGAACAGTGGTTTTCGCTTCGGGAAAAAGGGAAAAAAAGTCAGAAAGAAGAATAAAAGAACCAATGGTTTCCGCCATAGGTTTAAAAAATATATGGTTTCATTTACTTATATGGGGTTTTTTTTTGGGGGGTTGGGTTTGTGTTGTTGTTTTTTTTTGTTTGTTTGTTTGTTTGCTGTTGTTTTGTTTGTTTTTTCGGAGGGGGGGATTTTTTTTTAACGACAAAGGGTTTTTTTTTTTCCTTTTTTTTTCGGGGGGGGGATTTTTTTTTAACGACGAAGGATTTTTTCCTTTTCTTTTTTTTGGGAGGGGTGATGGGGGGGAGGGGGGAGGGGGGGGGGGGGGGGGAGACACAGAATGAAAGTATTGCCGCGTGTTAATGTTGGCAACCAGTGTAATGTGGGACGCTTCACTGCAAATGGGGCTGAATCGGGCGTTAGTGGGTGTTCTTTTTCTCTATTGAAGTAGAAAGAAGAAAAATCGGGCCCCTGGATGTTCGTTTTCTCTATCGAAGTAGAAAGGAGAAGAATCGGGCCCCCGTGGGTGTTCGTTTTTTATTGATGTAGAAAAAGAAGAAAAGGGCATAGTGGACGTTCGTTTCTCTATTGATGTAGAAAGAAGAAGAAAAGGGCATTTGTGGATGTTCGTTTCTCTATTGATGTAGAAAGGAGAAGAAAAGGGATAGTGGGTGTTCGTTTCTCTATTGATTAGAAAGAAGAAGAAAAGGGCATAGTGGATGTTCGTTTCTCTATTGATGTTAGAAAGAAGAAGAAAGGGCTTTGTGGACGTTCGTTTCTCTATCGATGTAGAAAGGAGAAGAAAAGGGCCCAGTGGATGTTCGTTTCTCTATCGAGTAGAAAGGAGAAGAAAAGGGCCAGTGGATGTTCGTTTCTCTATCGATGTAGAAAGGAGAAGAAAAGGGCCCAGTGGACGTTCTTTCTCTAAATTTATGTAGAAAGGAGAAGAAAAGGGACTAGTGGATGTTCGTTTCTCTTCGATGTAGAAAGGAGGAGAAAAGGGCCCAGTGGATGGTTCGTTCTCTATTGATTTGAAAGGAGAAGAAAAGGGCCTAGTGGATGTTCGTTTCTCTATCGATGTAGAAAAGGAAAGAATCGGGCCCAGTGGGTGTTCGTTTCTCTATTGATGTAGAAAGGAGAAGAAAAGGGCATAGTGGATGTTTTTTTCTCTATTGATGTACAAAGGAGAAGCAAAAGGCCTAGTGGATGTTCGTTTCTCTATCGATGTAGAAAGGAGAAGAAAAGGGCCTAGTGGATGTTCGTTTCTCTATCGATGTAGAAAGGAGAAGAAAAGGGGCCAGTGGATGTTCGTTTCTCTATCGATGTAGAAAGGAGAACAATCGGGCGGCAGTGGATGTTCGTTTCTCTATCGATGTAGAAAGGAGAAGAATCGGGCCCCGTGGGTGTTCGTTTCTCTATTGATGTAAAAAAGAAGAAGAAAAGGGCATAGTGGACGTTCGTTTCTCTATTGATGTAGAAAGAAGAAGAAAAGGGCATGGGTGGATGTTCGTTTCTCTATTGATGTAGAAAGGAGAAGAAAAGGGCATAGTGGATGTTCGTTTCTCTATTGATGTAGAAGAAGAAGAAAAGGGCATAGTGGACGTTCGTTTCTCTATCGATGTAGAAAGGAGAAAAAAAGGGGCCCCAGTGGATGTTCGTTTCTCTATCGATGTAGAAAGGAGAAAAAAAGGGGCCCCAGTGGATGTTCGTTTCTCTATCGATGTAGAAAGGAGAAGAAAAGGGCCCAGTGGATGTTCGTTTCTCTATCGATGTAGAAAGGAGAAGAAAAGGGCCCAGTGGACGTTCTTTTCTCTATTGATGTAGAAAGGAGAAGAAAAGGGACTAGTGGATGTTCGTTTCTCTATCGATGTAGAAAGGAGGAGAAAAGGGCCCAGTGGATGTTCGTTTCTCTATTGATGTAGAAAGGAGAAGAAAAGGGCCTAGTGGATGTTCGTTTCTCTATCGATGTAGAACGGAAAAGAATCGGGCCCAGTGGGTGTTCGTTTCTCTATTGATGTAGAAAGGAGAAGAAAAGGGCATAGTGGATGTTCTTTTCTCTATTGATGTACAAAGGAGAAGCAAAAGGGCCTAGTGGATGTTCGTTTCTCTATCGATGTAGAAAGGAGAAGAAAAGGGCCCAGTGGATGTTCGTTTCTCTATCGATGTAGAAAGGAGTAGGCAACTCTGAAGCCCCCACTTTTCTGTGGGCCTCCAACCCCCTTCTTTTTTTTTCAACATTCGCGACCACCCCACCCTCCACCTTTCTCTTCTTTTTTTTTCTGTGTGTGTGTGTGTGTGTGTGTGTGTGTGTGTGTGTGTGTGTGTGTGTGTGTGTGTGTGTGTGTGTGTGTGTGTTGTTTCTTTGTTGTTTGTTGTTGTTGTTGTTGTTGTTTTGTTTCGTTTTTCTTTCTGTTCTTCTTTTTTCCATACTAATAACGAGCAGACTTTGGCCAACTACGTGGTCGACATTTTTTTCAAAGAATGTTATTAAAAAGAGTGAGAGTTGAAAAACAAAGACAAAGTTCACACTGTCTCTCTTCTGTTTCATCTTCATTGCTTTCCAAATCGGCGTCTGCTACACAGATGAGATAAATGTTAAATCTAATGGCTTGGGGGCCAAAAGGGAAATTTTTTAATCATGTTCAGCCAATGTTTCATTTCCTACACACCAAAGATAGTAACGTTGTCTCAAAGGAAGGACGAATGGCCGATTTGTATTCCCATGGCTGACCAGAGCCCGTCACTTCCGTTACAACTATGTTTACAGAACCTCTTCCGTCTTCTACTTATGGCTTCGTGTTTCTTTTAGTCAAACCCCACTCGCTCTACGACAAAAAGTTAAAGCCTCAACGACTTTTCCTTTTACGGATGAAAACAGAAATAGCCAACGTAAACGAGTGCTACAACGAAAAATAAAAATGCGTTTTGCCATAAGCAAATATAAAACTGTCCATGCTTTTTTTGTGTGTAATTAACAGAAGGTTAAAAAAAATCAACCACATTTTCATACAACAAAATATAAAAATATTAAAGCTAATTGCTATTACAAAAACTAAAACCATACATTTCTTTGAAAAACAAAATCTACCTGCCGCAGTGGTCGAGAGGTTTTGCGTTGGAAATTGTGGATTCGAGTTCCGACAGAGAAAATACTAGTGGGATTTTTTTTACCCTGGCAGCTTCCAACCGACTATGCTACACCCAGTATGCAGTGGACTCCAATTGGAAGACTAGCACCGCACGGTCTAGTTTATGCATACTTCAATTGGAGAGTTGCTCAATTTTCCTCATCAACACAGCAGGTGTCTGTGTTTCTCTGGGTTGTTTGATGACGACACGTGTTATGAATGGAATCGAAGAGTACAATCCTGTCACGTGAAGAGTAAACCCTGTCACGTGAAGAGTACAACCCTGCCACGTGAAGAGTACAACCCTGTCCCGTGAAGAGTACAGCCCTGCCACGTGAAGAGTACAATCCTGCCACGTGAAGAGTACAACCCTGCTACGTGAAGAGTACAACCCTGCCACGTGAAGAGTACAACCCTGTCACGTGAAGAGTACAACCCTGCCACGTGAAGAGTACAACCCTGTCACGTGAAGAGTACAGCCCTGTCACGTGAAGAGTACAATCCTGCCACGAGAAGAATACAACCCTGTCACGTGAAGAGTACAACCCTGCCACGTGAAGAGTACAACCCTGCACGTGAAGAGTACAACCCTGTCACGTGAAGAGTACAATCCTCTCGCGTGAAGAGTACAATCCTGTCACGAGAAGAATACAACCATGTCACGTGAAGAGTACAATCCTGCCACGAGAAGAGTACAACCCTGTCACGTGAAGAGTACAACCCTGCCACGAGAAGATACAACCCTGTCACGTGAAGAGTACAACCCTGTCACGTGAAGAGTACAACCCTGTCACGTGAAGAGTACAACCTGTCATCTGAAGACAACCCTGTCCTCCGTGAAGAGTACAACCCTGTCACGTGAAGAGTACAACCCTGTCCACGTTGAAGAGTACAACCCTGTCCGTAAATACAACCCTGTCACGTGGTGAGTACAACCCTGCCACCGTTCGAACATTGAACTCCAATATCTCTCGCCCCTTCATCTCACTGACCTCACTGACCCGCCCTCATGACCCCTCACTGCTCACTGACACCGCCATGTCACCGTTTGAATGTCTTCAATTCTGTGACCCCTTCTTCCCTGCTCTCGTGGTGACCTCCTGCTGATCACCTTTGAAATGTCTTCAATTCTGTGACCCCTTCTTCCCTGCTCTCGTGGTGACCTCAGTATGATCACCATTTGAAATGTCTTCAATTCTGTGACCCCTTCTTCCCTGCTCTCGTGGTGACCTCATAATGATCACCTTTGAAATGTCTTCAATTCTGTGACCCTTCTTCCCTGCTCTCGTGGTGACCTCAGATGATCACCTTTGAAATGTCTTCAATTCTGTGACCCCTTCTTCCCTGCTCTCGTGGTGACCTCATATGATCACCATTTGAATGTCTTCAATTCTGTGACCCCTCTTCCCTGCTCTCGTGGTGACCTCAGTATGACCACCATTTGAAATGTCTTCAATTCTGTGACCCCTTCTTCCCGCTCTCGTGGTGACCTCAGTAATGATGAGCTCGCCACGACCATCACCGTGGCGCGTTCATGTCCAAGACGTCGGGCATTGGTCAGTTCATGGGAACTGTCGTTGACTGACTGTGATGACGTCCTTCAGAGGAGGAGTCTATGCTGGCTCAGCATCTAAGCGGTTGTCGTGGTCAGTAAGGAGCTTAGAAGCTGGTGTCCAGAGCGAGTATCACTGAACGCCATCGGAGTGATTCAGCACCAGCGCAGTGTCTCCATTGACGGGTTGTCTCGTGACAGCCCAATATTGATTGCTTTTGAAGGTGATCAGTACTGAGAATGCAGCAAGATAATGTGCATGTGGTTGTACATGGTGAGACCAGAATAAATAGGTTGCAATCATTACTGCTGCAAGCACATGGACGGGTTATGTGAAAATATGTCATCTACAATCTAAAACAAAAGGATGAAATGCGTGAAAATGGTATAATCTAGGTATTATTGTAGGTTGAATTAGGTGAAAACTGTGTACACTGTGCTTTACTGTAGAATGCATTATGTGAAAGCTCTGTAATTCATGTTCCACTAATAAATGGGTCATGTGAAAACTCAATGATTTATCAAGGTTTCGTTGTAGGGTAGATTATGTGAAAACTGTGTGCTATATGATCGATTGTATGACGGGTTATATAAAATATAAACTATTGTCTATGCCCTGGTGTTGGATGGATTATATGAAACCACTTATTCATGCCTGATTGTAGTATGGATTAGGAGAAAAATGTGCAATCCATGCTCTACCATCGAATGAGTCCACCCAAGACAATGTAATCCACTGACAGGAACGACCACAGGGTTCCTTCTAACTGGTGCCTATTCTCCACTCTGAAAGTTTGACAAGAGTGAGAGACCTCATCTGAGAGTGGTTTGCCCTAAACATCGACTATCGGTCAGTTCGAGGCATGCCGTACTCACATCACTCTCGTTTTAACCAGGTATGATCGTTGTTGTGCTGGAACTAACGTTCCCCAACATAGAGCGGCCGGACCTGCACTGCCCCACGTCACGTGACGTTGTTCTAGAGATCTCTGGGTCCCAGGGATGCCCCAGTCCCCCTCTGTGTCAACCGTCCTGTGACCGGCCATGCAGTAGCCTATGACTGGCAAGAAGTCTACAGGTCTACATCACTGACGTGATGGGGAGAAAAGAAGAAGGGAAAGTAATAGATAACAGCTTGTACTTCACTGTGGAAAGTGGGCTGAGAGGGCGGATGTTCAATCCGCTTTCCTTGTCAGAAATCCCCTGCCTTAATCAGATCAGGCCGGAATGGGACGTAAAAAGAACCATAAAAGTGTGGCACTGTAGGTGATGGGAAAAGAGATAAAAGTGTGGCACTGTAGGTGATGGAAAAGAGAAAACCAGATTAAGAAAAAAAAAATTACTTGAGGGATGTGACCTGAAAGAAGTATGGTGCGTGTGTGTGTGCGTGTGTGTGTGTGTGTGTGTGTGTGTGTGTGTGTGTGTGTGTGTGTGTGTGTGTGTGTGTGTGTGTGTGTGGTGTGTGTGTGTGTGTGTGTGTGTGTGTGTTTGCCTGCGCCAAATTTTGTATTCAGAACTCAGATTTATCTCATTTGAGGTATGTTTGCAAAACACTGAGACTGACTTTTTTCCAGTAACAATTAAATCAGTAAAAAGGATGGATATTGATTCCCTCCTCTATCAAATTAGAAATAAATGCAAAAGAATTTATTTTGTGACACCATTATTCCCGATACCTCTCGACTGACTACAGAGAGGGTTCTTCGTTCGTTTCAAATTGTAAATAAAACTTTGACAAAAAAGATATTTTGGCCCGCTTTGTATACTACTGTTACTGGACATTTCAGGAAGGGGTCAGGTGGCTGTGTCTTTGTCCTGCTTTCTATGGTACTGTTACTGGACATTTCAGGCAGGGGTCACGTGGCTCTGTGTCTTTGTCCTGCTTTCTATAGTACGGTTACTGGACATTTCAGGAAGAGGTCACGTGGCTCTGTGTCTTTGTCCTGCTTTCTATGGTACTGTTACTGGACATTCCAGGCAGGGGTCACGTGGCTCTGTGTCTTTGTCCTGCTTTCTATGGTACTGTTACTGGACATTTCAGGCAGGGGTCACGTGGCTCTGTGTCTTTGTCCTGCTTTCTATAGTACTGTTACTGGACATTTCAGGAAGGGGTCACGTGGCTCTGTGTCTTTGTCCTGCTTTAGATAGTACTGTTACTGGACATTTCAGGCAGGGGTCACGTGGCTCTGTGTCTTTGTCCTGCTTTCTATAGTACTGTTACTGGACATTTCAGGAAGGGGTCACGTGGCTCTGTGTCTTTGTCCTGCTTTCTATAGTACTGTTACTGGACATTTCAGGAAGGGGTCAGGTGGCTGTGTCTTTGTCCTGCTTTAGATAGTACTGTTACTGGACATTTCAGGAAGGGGTCAGGTGGCTGTGTCTTTGTCCTGCTTTCTATAGTACTGTTACTGGACATTTCAGGAAGGGGTCAGGTGGCTGTGTCTTTGTCCTGCTTTAGATAGTACTGTTACTGGACATTTCAGGAAGGGGTCACGTGGCTGTGTCTTTGTCCTGCTTTAGATAGTACTGTTACTGGACATTTCAGGAAGGGGTCAGGTGGCTGTGTCTTTGTCCTGCTTTAGATAGTACTGTTACTGGACATTTCAGGAAGGGGTCAGGTGGCTGTGTCTTTGTCCTGCTTTCTATAGTACTGTTACTGGACATTTCAGGAAGGGGTCAGGTGGCTGTGTCTTTGTCCTGCTTTCTATAGTACTGTTACTGGACATTTCAGGAAGGGGTCAGGTGGCTGTGTCTTTGTCCTGCTTTAGATAGTACTGTTACTGGACATTTCAGGAAGGGGTCAGGTGGCTGTGTCATTGTCCTGCTTTCTATAGTACTGTTACTGGACATTTTAGGAAGGGGTCAGGTGGCTGTGTCTTTGTCCTGCTTTAGATAGTACTGTTACTGGACATTTCAGGAAGGGGTCAGGGGGCTGTGTCTTTGTCCTGCTTTAGATAGTACTGTTACTGGACATTTCAGGAAGGGGTCAGGTGGCTGTGTCTTTGTCCTGCTTTAGATAGTACTGTTACTGGACATTTCAGGAAGGGGTCAGGTGGCTGTGTCTTTGTCCTGCTTTAGATAGTACTGTTACTGGACATTTCAGGAAGGGGTCAGGTGGCTGTGTCTTTGTCCTGCTTTAGATAGTACTGTTACTGGACATTTCAGGAAGGGGTCAGGTGGCTGTGTCTTTGTCCTGCTTTTAGATAGTACTGTTACTGGACATTTCAGGAAGGGGTCAGGTGGCTGTGTGTCTTTGTCCTGCTTTAGATAGTACTGTTACTGGATATTTCAGGAAGGGGTCAGGTGGCTGTGTCTTTGTCCTGCTTTCTATAGTACTGTTACTGGACATTTCAGGAAGGGGTCAGGTGGCTGTCTTTGTCCTGCTTTCTATAGTACTGTTACTGGACATTTCAGGAAGGGTCAGGTGGCTGTGTCTTTGTCCTGCTATGTAATATGCTCATAAAGGTCGTTAACAACATGCTTGCAGCTCAACAAAAGAGTGTGCATGCATTCCAATAATGTAAATCTTTTTTAAAGACAGAGAAAAGAATCATTGTGTACCTATTTATCACAGCGGAATACAGTCTTGAACTGAAGCATCTTGTACACTATATGTGCATGCCAGTGAACACTGCCCTATATGACAGTCTCTGTGTGCACAGGCTTTGATTGTTTTGTTTTGTTGATTTGATTTCTCCCATCAAACTTTGCCGAGTATATAGTTTCAAGTCTTCAGTGTGCGGGAGACAGTTGCTAGTAGCGTGCAACCCGTAGATTTCTTTTTCCTTTCTACGGGTGTTGTGTTGTCTCTCTCGGCGCTACCTTTCTCTGTTGTTGTTGGGTGTGGGTTTTTTTCGCTATCTCCAACTTTCCCCTCGTCTCCACAATAATGACCTCTCTACAATAAAGTTCTATACAACTTGCCCATAATTCATTGTTATTTCGGAATAAGGACTCTGGCTATGATTTTTTGTATTGTCAGAGCTCTCTTTCTTTTTACATATGTTATGCTTTTGTCATGGCGATATTCTTATATGCTTGTGAGTCATGGACGTTGAAATCAGACCTTGAGAAAAAGATCCAAACAATGGAAATGAGGTGCTTCAGACGACTCCTTGGCATCTCATACAGAGATCACATCAGCAATGTGGAAGTTAAAAAGCGCATCGTGAATGAAATTGGTCCATATGTCGATCTCCTAACCTCAGTAAAAAAGACGCAAACTGAAATGGTATGGACACATCACACGATCAACAGGCCTTGCCAAGACAATCATGCAGGGCACAGTACCAGGACAAAGGCGAAGAGGTCGACAAAGGAAAAGATGGGAGGATAACATCACGGAATGGACAGGCCTGCGGCTGAGAGACACATTGCGGAGGCGGAGAACAGAGAGGAATGGAGAAGGATGGTTGTCACTGCTTCAGGGGTGCCCCTACGGACCGACGTCTAAGGGACCAAGTCAAGTCAAGTCAAGTCATGCTTTTGTTTGAATTTTTGTTGTTGTTTGCTTTGGAAATTTTTGTCGGATTTCTTTCAAAATGCTTATTTCAAATATTAAAAGTTAGCAAATGCAAAATCTTTCGGCGAAGGGGGATGCTCCAAAAACAAACTTCATTATTAATGTTCACTTGTACGAGTGAGTTATCACCTCGAATTGTACCCTCTCTTCTGTTCGGAACTCCTTAGCAAACGCTTTTATGTGGGGAAAAGAAACAAGTCCTCTTATACTTGCAAATTTACATCACTCGAATGGCCGGATATCTTTCTGTGTGACTGAATTGTGTTTGTCATTAAAATTCTGCATCTACCGTTAACACTGCATTCTTCTCCGGTTTCTTTTTACACATGCAGTCCTGAATTTAGTTATCTTTCAGCAAGTTTTTTTTTTTCTGCACTATGAACTGTGTTTTCGTCCCATGTAGATTTACATTTTCAAAAGACTAGATCATTTACCATTAAAACAGAGAATATCAAGCCATGTTTAACATTAGCTTAAAAAAGTTGGTTTCTCTGGTAACGAATTCTTAGAACATGAAAATCAGCGTGAAGAGAACAAACTAAGTCAAAGCAAGGAGAGTAATAGGGAGAGAGGGGGGGGGGATAGAGAGAAAGAGAGAGGAGAGGGAGAGAGAGGGAGGATGGAGAGAGAGAGAGAGGAGGAGGAGGAGGAAGGAGGGGAGAAAGATGGAAGGAAGTGAGAAAGCGATGAATGAAAGTAGGAATGAGGAACAGAGACTGAGGGCAAAAGACTGGGACATAGGGAGGGAGAGGTATGGAAAGCCAGCAAGCTAGAGGAGAGAGAGAGAGAGAGAGGAGAGAGAGAGAGAGAGAGAGAGAGAGAGAGAGGAGAGAGAGAGAGAGAGAGAGAGAGAGAAGAGAGGGACGCTTCAGACGCTTCAGTTACAATTTTATTGACAATGGCCCACATAATAAAAACAAATTATGGCCTTTATGTCAAGGGGCTGTACATCAATATTTGCAGCGCCGAAAAAATATAGTGCAAAGACACAAAAAATTGTGATAGGACTCGAAACTATGTAGTAGAAAAATAAAAGTACGTACTTTTTTATTATTCAAAATGACTATGCAATTTTAACAACATAACTAACACTCTCTTTCTACATTTTGCTTCATTTTCCGCCCTCAGTCACTCCGTTTTGAAACTGAACTTTTACCGATACTGACTGATACCCTTTGTCGTGTTGTACTTCACGTCACGTCTTTGTTCTCTATGTACTGGGGAACGCCGTACGCCACCTCTCATTCTCATTGCCCTTCATTTGATTCACAGTTTGATTCTGGCGAACGTGAAGATAAGTGGGTTCTCGTTCTTCGATTTCACTGTCCTAAATGTTATATGTTTTCGCCTGGAGAAGACCCAAGAAGTCTAAACACATTGTGTCTTTCCCTATGCTCAATTTGTCTGTAACCTTGGTGGTAACTAACCCTCTCTCTTTCTAATTTTTTTTTATAACCATTCACACCAGTTGCCGCACACATGCACACATATTCATCGTAGTAAATCGTTATTCAAAAAAAAAGTTTTCGTTCTCTTCATTACTATGAATAATAGTGAGATGGACGTTCATACTTCAAGTGGTCGAACGGAAATGATTTACTACGGAGAGAGAGAGAGAGAAAGAGAGAGAGAGGAGAGAGAGACAGACAGACAGACAGACAGACAGACAGACAGACAGACGCACAGACAGACAGACACACAGACACACAGACAGACAGACACACAGACTGACTGACTGACTGACTGACTGACTGACCGACAGACAAAGAGAGATTGAAAGTTTAAAGGAAGAAAAACTGAAATTGAAATGAAAGTAACGAAATCAGAAATGGAAGAAAAGCGATTACAACTGCGAATGGAGAGAGAGAGGAAAGGAGTAAAGAAAATGACAACTGGAACTTGAAAAGGAAAAGAAAACAAAGCGAAAAAAGCCAGAACAAAGGAAGCCATGCCTTTCCACTGGGAAACAAGAGCTGGAGGCTGCCAGAGCAGGCAAGGACGGAAACGACTGGCCGAGGACATCATCATGTTTCAGACTCTGGCCCAGATTCCCTGGCATTCCCACACCTCGCCCTTTCAGAAGTTCTGTGTTGCCGTTGGTTCTCTTTCCCGTCGTTTTCAAACTGATGCCACTTTTTTTTTGCCCATGACACAAGTGGCTATGTAGGACTCCTAATGGCCTTTGTAGGACTCCTAACGGCCTTTGTAGGACTCCTAACGGCCTTTGTAGGACACCTAACGGCCTTTGTAGGACACCTAACGGCCTTTGTAGGACTCCTAACGGCCTTTGTAGGACTCCTAACGGCCTTTGTAGGACTCCTAATGGCCTTTGTAGGAAACCTAATGGCCTTTGTAGGACTCCTAATGGCCTTTGTAGGACTCCTAACGGCTTCCGAGCAACGCTCCTTCCCTGTACCACACATTTTCTTCGCACAAACAATGACATTGGAGGACTTGAAAATCTAGCTTCTGCGGATATTTCATTGTATTTTCAGAGATACGTCGTTCCGGTGGACGAGACACCAATTAATCATTTGTCGTTTGTTTCGTTGGATTTTGTATGCGAAAACTTTCTAATGCATGCCTCATCACTGGATTGACTGTACTGAAATTTTGCAGTTTATGCTTAGCTATTGGACACATGTTAAAATCTAGTAACCAATGTTGTATTTCTGGGCTGATAACGTGAAAACCTCCTTTTCACATTTCAGGCAATCAGTTTCCTTTTTCTCCACAACTCCGTCACAAATGGTTCGTAAACGTTCTCGAGCAAATCAATTCATAGATCAGCAATAGCAAGACACACGGCACTTCAAGCAGTTCCCAAAGGACGTGAAATACGAGAGGAGTACAGTGCTTTACAGGCATGCACGCGGGGGTCAAAGACTGCGTCATCCGACAAACAGATGCCCCATAATTCCACAGAAAGAATCAGACTGAACCCTAAATGAGAACAAAACAAAATGCAAACACACAAAGCAAGGTGTAAATGAAAACACACAAAGCAAGGTGTAAATGCAAACACGCAGAGCAAGGTTTACATGCAAACACACAAAGCAAGGTGTACATGCAAACAACAAAGCAAGGTGTACATGCAAACACACGAAGCAAGGATGTACATGCAAACACACAAAGCAAGGTGTACATGCAAACACACAGAGCAAGGTGTAAATGCAAACACACAAACCAAGGTGTACATGCAAACACGCAGAGCAAGGTGTAAATTAACGCAGACACGACACACAATAAGACAGGACACATTTCGATATGCATGTCATCTCTACAATTAGCAGCAGACGAATAATTATACCCCCAAACTGATACGTTCTCGTGCTGACCCGTATCATAGTAAATTCTGGGCGATTTTTTTGGTCAGAGGTGTGCAGCGCTCGGAAGTAACTTACGCAGTGTGTGACAACAACAGGAGCCACCTTGTTTCAAACTTCATACCCCGTCCAGGACGCAGTTTCTGGTCGGAAGACAAGCTTGACCAGCCACACGACCAGAGAAAAATCGTAAACCAGATGACCACATCGCTCCCGCTGAGAAAGAGAAGGCGTTTTACCGAGGATGGTTCGAGAAGCAGCTTTACAAAGGACCATGGTAACCAGCCGTAAAGAGCAGGATAAAAGTGTACGCAAGTCAACATTACCATTTTCCCGAGCAAAAGACAACGTTTAAATGAGGATTCTATAATTCCATGGTATTCTCACCACCAGGGGTGTGAAAACGGAAATCAGCAGCACCTCAAAGCAGCCAGTGAAGAGTAAAACAGTCAAACAAAAAGAAAGTATGGTAAAGAACTAACTTGCTGAAAATCTAAAATCATGTGTGGAATGTAAGAGTAAATCCTTGGGCCTATGCTTGACAATCCGTTCAAGGATGCAAGGGAGATTAAAAAAAAAAGTGTCAACAGTCAGAGCGGTTAGCTCAACTGTTAAATAACACACGCATTTTCAGCAGCGTGTGTGTGTTGTGTGTGTGTGTGTGTGTGTGTGTGTGTGTGTGTGTGTGTGTGTGTGTGTTCTCAGCCCCTGACTCTCTATGTTCTCAATACCATTCACAAATCCTGACACAGCTCCACGCCAGAGGAATTTCAGTCTCTGGAATCATATCTGGCAGCATCCAGCAGGGGAAACCCTATACCAATAAGAAGCAAATCAACACACCTCTGCCATTTACCTTTTTCTTATATTTCTCTTCTTCGACAAAAAATAGACTCCAAAGAATCGTAGCTTTTTGCTACGACAAAAACACTGTCCGTTTTTTTTTCTACGAGGAAAAGCAAAAACGGCTCTATAATCATTTTGTTGTACTGAAAAAAATAATGTTTTTGTTGTTTTGTTGTTGCAGAGAACTTTTATTTGTCCATGCTTCCTGTTTCAGAGAAAAAATAATGTGTTAAGCTTTTAACGACCAAAGAAAAATGAAACGTACCAAAGCTTTTTGCTTCGAATATACTAAAGAAAAATGAAATGTATCAAAGCATTTTGCTTCGAATATACTATAAAAATAGCAATCCTATCAGCTGAGGAAGAAGAATAAAAGTAAAAATGCTTTTTGCTCGAAAAAAAATACAAATTAAATGCTATTTTCGTGAGGAAAAGAGTAAAGGAATGAATGCTCTTTGCTACGGGAAAAAATGAAAATCAATTATTTTTTTCCTATAAAAAAACAACAAACTAATAGACCAATAATCTCCACCACAGGATAAAAAGTGTATTCTCTCTCTCTCTCTCTCTCTCTCTCTCTCTCTCTCTCTCTCTCTCTCTCTCTCTCTCTCTCTGGTTTTTTTTTTTATTCATTTACTGTGACGATCGTTTTTGCGAGGATGTCCCCAAAAAATGCATTACCACTTTTTTGTAATTTGACAAGCAGTGTAGTGTGGGTCGCTTCACTGTAAATGGCCGTGAGTCGGGAATCATGGATGTCCTTTCCTGTAGCGATGCAGAAAGCGGAAGACAACTCCAGTGCCACCACTCAGCTAACACAACCGATCACTGAAGGTTTTTGTAAGGTTTCAGGCAGTAAGACTTCGTTACGGTCAGACCGAGTTCACAGTGTGTGTGAGGGTCTGGTTAGCATTGGGGTTTGGGTGAAGGCCACACATTTCGGATTCAGAGAGTGATTTGGATTTCTTGTGACAGTTCCCAGGTCTAAAGCACAGAGAATCCGGCAATCGGGAATTCCTCCCAGGAGAGCAATAGTCCCCCTCTAAGTCTTCACATTTCCTCAGTATCACACCGTCGGTTGTAGCTGATTTTGATGCTTTTTTTCTTCTTGGGGAAATGATCATGGCAAATTGCATTGGAGTGTGGTGTGTGCACGCGCGCGTGCACACACACACACACCCCACACACACACGCACGCACGCACGCACGCACGCACGCACGCACGCACGCACGCACGCACGCACGCACGCACGCACGCACGCACGCACGCACGCACGCACGCACGCACGCACACACACACACACACACACACACACACACTCACACACATTTCTGCAGAAACAAAGAGATTAAAAGGAGGTATAGAGACAGACAAATACACATAAAAAGTGTGAGTGTAGGTAAAAGAAAGAGAGGTGCTGAGGGGAAGAACGAGACAGGATGACAAAGAGAGGCAGTAAGACAGACACAGACAGACAGACAGATACTGAGACAGAGAGACAAACAGACAGACACAGACAGACAGGTAGCCACACAGACAGGCATGACACAGAGAGAGAGAGAGAGAGAGAGAGAGAGAGAGAGAGAGAGAGAGAGAGAGAGAGAGAGAGAGAGAGAGAGAGAGAGAGAGAGAGAGAGAGAGAGAGAGAGAGGCAAAGAGAGAAAGACAAAAAGCCGCACATTTTGAGACAGACACAGAGAGAGAGAGACAAAGAGAGAAAGACAGACGCACAGTGTGAGAAAGCGAGAGAGAGAAGAAGAATGAGAAAGACTGACAGACAGACAGGCAGACAGACAGACAGACAGACAGACAGACAGGCAGGCAGTCAGGCAGGCAATCAGGCAGGCAGACTAAC
>CM031600.1:104284760-104292260 GCA_018398815.1 Conus ventricosus
TCAATGCTTTTTGCAATAAGAAAGACGTCAGTGTATCAATGTTTTTGCAATAAGAAAGACGTCAGTGTATCAATGCTTTTTCAATAAGAAAGACGTCAGTGTATCAATGCTTTTTGCAATAAGAAAGACGTCAGTGTATCAATGCTTTTTGCAATAAGAAAGACGTCAGTGTATCAATGCTTTTTGCAATAAGAAAGACGTCAGTGATCAATGCTTTTTGCAATAAGAAAGACGTCAGTGTATCAATGCTTTTTGCAATAAGAAAGACGTCAGTGTATCAATGCTTTTTGCAATAAGAAAGACGTCAGTGTATCAATGCTTTTTGCAATAAGAAAGACGTCAGTGTATCAATGCTTTTTGCAATAAGAAAGACGTCAGTGTATCAATGCTTTTTGCAATAAGAAAGACGTCAGTGTATCAATGCTTTTTGCAATAAGAAAGACGTCAGTGTATCAATGCTTTTTGCAATAAGAAAGACGTCAGTGTATCAATGCTTTTTGCAATAAGAAAGACGTCAGTGTATCAATGCTTTTTGCAATAAGAAAGACGTCAGTGTATCAATGCTTTTTGCAATAAGAAAGACGTCAGTGTATCAATGCTTTTTGCAATAAGAAAGACGTCAGTGTATCAATGCTTTTTGCAATAAGAAAGACGTCAGTGTATCAATGCTTTTTGCAATAAGAAAGACGTCAGTGTATCAATGCTTTTTGCAATAAGAAAGACGTCAGTGTATCAATGCTTTTTGCAATAAGAAAGACGTCAGTGTATCAATGCTTTTTGCAATAAGAAAGACGTCAGTGTATCAATGCTTTTTGCAATAAGAAAGACGTCAGTGTATCAATGCTTTTTGCAATAAGAAAGACGTCAGTGTATCAATGCTTTTTGCAATAAGAAAGACGTCAGTGTATCAATGCTTTTTGCAATAAGAAAGACGTCAGTGTATCAATGCTTTTTGCAATAAGAAAGACGTCAGTGTATCAATGCTTTTTGCAATAAGAAAGACGTCAGTGTATCAATGCTTTTTGCAATAAGAAAGACGCAGTGTATCAATGCTTTTTGCAATAAGAAAGACGTCAGTGTATCAATGCTTTTTGCAATAAGAAAGACGTCAGTGTATCAATGCTTTTTGCAATAAGAAAGACGTCAGTGTATCAATGCTTTTTGCAATAAGAAAGACGTCAGTGTATCAATGCTTTTTGCAATAAGAAAGACGTCAGTGTATCAATGCTTTTTGCAATAAGAAAGACGTCAGTGTATCAATGCTTTTTGCAATAAGAAAGACGTCAGTGTATCAATGCTTTTTGCAATAAGAAAGACGTCAGTGTATCAATGCTTTTTGCAATAAGAAAGACGTCAGTGTATCAATGCTTTTTGCAATAAGAAAGACGTCAGTGTATCAATGCTTTTTGCAATAAGAAAGACGTCAGTGTATCAATGCTTTTTGCAATAAGAAAGACGTCAGTGTATCAATGCTTTTTGCAATAAGAAAGACGTCAGTGTATCAATGCTTTTTGCAATAAGAAAGACGTCAGTGTATCAATGCTTTTTGCAATAAGAAAGACGTCAGTGTATCAATGCTTTTTGCAATAAGAAAGACGTCAGGTATCAATGCTTTTTGCAATAAGAAAGACGTCAGTGTATCAATGCTTTTTGCAATAAGAAAGACGTCAGTGTATCAATGCTTTTTGCAATAAGAAAGACGTCAGTGTATCAATGCTTTTTGCAATAAGAAAGACGTCAGTGTATCAATGCTTTTTGCAATAAGAAAGACGTCAGTGTATCAATGCTTTTTGCAATAAGAAAGACGTCAGTGTATCAATGCTTTTTGCAATAAGAAAGACGTCAGTGTATCAATGTTTTTGCAATAAGAAAGACGTCAGTGTATCAATGCTTTTTGCAATAAGAAAGACGTCAGTGTATCAATGCTTTTTGCAATAAGAAAGACGTCAGTGTATCAATGCTTTTTGCAATAAGAAAGACGTCAGTGTATCAATGCTTTTTGCAATAAGAAAGACGTCAGTGTATCAATGTTTTTTGCAATAAGAAAGACGTCAGTGTATCAATGCTTTTTGCAATAAGAAAGACGTCAGTGTATCAATGCTTTTTGCAATAAGAAAGACGTCAGTGTATCAATGCTTTTTGCAATAAGAAAGACGTCAGTGTATCAATGCTTTTTGCAATAAGAAAGACGTCAGTGTATCAATGCTTTTTGCAATAAGAAAGACGTCAGTGTATCAATGCTTTTTGCAATAAGAAAGACGTCAGTGTATCAATGCTTTTTGCAATAAGAAAGACGTCAGTGTATCAATGCTTTTTGCAATAAGAAAGACGTCAGTGTATCAATGCTTTGTTTGTTTGTTTGTTTGTTTGTTTGTTTGTTGAAGGATTTTAATAACTGTGATTTTAGCCCGAATTCAAAAATTAGTTATTTTGCTCCGCGTGTTATCATTTTCTTTAATAGAAGGTGCCATGCTGTATGCTATGACAATAAATAATCTGTCAATTTCTTTTTTGCGAAGAATGAAATGCAGTATAACGCTGTTTGCTCTAGCCATCGGTGTCAAGTAGTGTGAGGCGCCCACTGCACAATGGCGATGAATCGAACGGTCTGTCTTCTCTCTTAGTGATGTGAAAAGAGAAGATCTACACTACCCCCACTCTGAAGCATTAACAAACCAATGTTTCATGCGGTTTTAATACATTCGCGTCGAGTAAGGTTTGGACTGGGTAATGCTGTGTGTTGCGGTTAGGGTTCAAGCTGGTGGATGTCTGGTGAAGAGTTGCAAGAGTCGTTCGGTATTCTAATCATAGCTCCATCTCCAACACACTGCTGATGAAGAATGACAGCCAGAGGAACAATGATCAACAACTTGATTCCAGATCTTGTCATTCTCTCAGCGCCACACCACATATCTTCATTTGTAGTCATTTGCCTAGTTGGTGCTGTTATTGTTTTTCCTAAAGAACTGTCAAGGCAAGTTGTGTCGACCTAATCCTACCGAATCAAACGCTCTTACTAGACAACGGAGTGTAAAAATCCCCATAGTTCTGATGATGAATCGGAGGACATTATAATTTTGGATATAAAAGAATTAAAAAAAAACATGGCTGAATTTCAATTTCTTGCGTTGTCTGTTTTTAATGTTAACTCTAAGGGACAGCATTGAATTTGCTTCTATTGAAAAATTTCATCCTTTGGTATTTCCTCGATTTTGTACAGATCTTAACACTATCTGCTAGATGATATTGATGAGACACTAGATACTGACTGAATCTTAGGTATTGATACTAGATAGTATCTGTTGACGAGGTATTGTCTACATGGTAGATATGACAAGACACTGACTATAACAGCTTTCACACAATCCACCCTACAATGGAGTATTGCGTACAAACGTTTAACATTATCCATCGTGTAATCTATGCTCTACTATAGGACGGATTGTGTAAAAAAAATTGTCATCTACGCTCTACTGTGCAGAGGATTATGTGAAAACTATGCTCTACTGTAGGACTGATGACGTGAAAACAGTGTACACTGTATTTTACTGTTGAATGGATTATGTGAAAACTGTGTGATCTCAATTCTTTTGTTGAGTACATCAGGTGAAAACTCTCTATTGCATGGTTTAGAGTGGACGGATGATGGGGAAACTGTGTAACCTATGTTCTATCTTACGGTGGGTTCTAAACCAAACCGTCTCTAATCTATGCTCTGTTGTAAATCTTTCAAACACATACAGATGACTTACTGTGCACGTATCTATAACAATCAGATGCATTGTTGTAGCTATAACAATCAGATGCAGTGTTGTATCTATAACAATCAGATGCAGTGTTGTATCTATAACAATCAGATGCCGTGTTGAACAAAAACAGATTCTGTAAATTGTGTGCTCCTCTGTTAACTCTCCCCTTAATGCGAGTTCGTCAGTGCACTTTGTTTTTGTTTTGTTTTGTTTGTTTGTTTTTCTCCTTATCAAACTTTCCGGAGTATGCAATTCCAAGTCTTCGGTTTACGGGAGACAAATATTATCAGGACGCAGCCTGTGGATTTTCTTTTCTTGTGCTCCACATGTTCTCTTGCCTGCCTTGCTGCAGTTTTTCTGAGTCTTTTTTATTTATTTATTTTTTACAATTTCCTCCTTCTCTCCACAATGATGACGTCTTCACAATAATGCTTTATATAGCTTGTCTATAATGGATTGTTTCTTTTGTATTATGAACTCTGGTCAGTATTTTTGTGTTGTTGGAGTTCCTTCTTTTCAGATGTATAGATGTCTTCTGGTTTTGTTTCATAATGTTCTCGGTAGATGTTGTTTGTTTTGCATCTGCTTTCTGGTAATAGTTTCTTTCAGGATATAATTTCAAATCTTAAAGACATATTAGATACAGTAACTTAAGGAGTGACAGAATGCTGCAAAATAAATCTTCATGATTAATGATCTCTTGAACGTATGAGTCAACATTTTGAATTGTCCCCTCCCTTCAATTCCTAAGCCTTCGGTGTATATCGTTGCTTTTACAGGAGAGAGAGAGAGAGAGAGAGAGAGAGAGAGAGAGAGAGAGAGAGAGAGAGAGAGAGATTGAGGGAGAGAGAGAGGGGTGGAGGAAGGGAAAGAGAGAGGGAGAGAGAGGGAGGAGGAAGGGAGAGAGAGAGAGAGGAGAGAGAGAGAGAGGAGAGAGAGAGAGAGAGAGAGAGAGAGAGAGTGAGAGAGAAGAAGAGATGAAAGTAGAGGAAGAAAAAGGAAATGAATAAAAAGAAATCAGAGAATTGGAAGAAAGAAAGAATTGAAAGTTACAAGGAGAGAAAAAGAGAAAACGCTGGAACGGGAAAAAACCCAACGAAACGAAGGAGGAACAAGCCAAACAAAGCACATGCTTGAATGAGGAAACTACAGCTGGAACTGCAAAGGAACAGAAGGAAGGAGGAAAGGCCAAAAACAGGACAGCATGTTTCGTTTGGCAAACATCCAGCCACCCCGCCAGACCGCACGCAAGAAGGAACTGTGCCATGTAACGCCGTCATTTTCAGAACGTCTTTGACCAGGATTTCCTCTATATCCACATCCTCCTTGCGCCACCCATGTTCCCACACCCTTATGCGAAGATTTTAATTGCGCCATTTGGTTTCGCTTTTTTTTTCAGAAATTTTCGATTCCACTGTCTAGTACAAGACCCAATTACGTTGGCTTTTGTAGGGCTCCTGATTTGTTTCAGGGCATGCTTTCCGCGCACCCATGTTTACTACGCAAATTTCTGACAAGACAGATTCAAAATCTCGCCTTATGTATTTTGTTGTTTTTTTCGGTTTTCATTGGGTCTTATTTCGTTTGTTGTTTTTGGGGTTTGAGTTATGGATCTCGAAGTTGCAGAAGACAGCTTTCACAAGCACCATGATTTACTTTCCATTTGTGAGCACACTCGACAGATTCGAAAGCACCCGCACGGTTGTTCATTGTTACGGTGGTCTTCATACAGGGTATCATTGTCTCATGAGTGGCAGGGATGAAAGATTACATTGTCAAGAGTGCAGGCGCCCATAGACACGCAGTATACATTGTCCAAAGAGTGCAGGCGCCCATAGACACAGCAGTATACATTGTCCACAGAGTGCAGGCGCCCATAGACACGACAGTATACATTGTCCACAGAGTGCAGACGCCCATAGACACGGCAGTATACATTGTCCACAGAGTGCAGGCGCCCATAGACACGGCAGTATACATTGTCCACAGAGTGCAGGCGCCCATAGACACAGCAGTATACATTGTCCACAGAGTGCAGGCGCCCATAGACACAGCAGTATACATTGTCCACAGAGTGCAGGCGCCCATAGACACAGCAGTATACATTGTCCACAGAGTGCAGGCGCCCATAGACACAGCAGTATACATTGTCCACAGAGTGCAGCGCCCATAGACACAGCAGTATACATTGTCCACAGAGTGCAGGCGCCCATAGACACAGCAGTATACATTGTCCACAGAGTGCAGGCGCCCATAGACACGCCAGTATACATTGTCCACAGAGTTCAGGCGCCCATAGACACAGCAGTATACATTTTCCACAGAGTGCAGGCGCCCATAGACACAGCAGTATACATTGTCCACAGAGTGCAGGCGCCCATAGACACAGCAGTATACATTGTCCACAGATGCAGGCGCCCATAGACACAGCAGTATACATTGTCCACAGAGTGCAGGCGCCCATAGACACGGCAGTATACATTGTCCACAGAGTGCAGGCGCCCATAGACACGGCAGTATACATTGTCCACAGAGTGCAGGCGCCCATAGACACGGCAGTATACATTGTCCACAGAGTGCAGGCGCCCATAGACACGGCTGTATACATTGTCCACAGAGTGCAGGCGCCCATAGACACAGCAGTATACATTGTCCACAGAGTGCAGGCGCCCATAGACACAGCAGTATACATTGTCCACAGAGTGCAGCGCCCATAGACACAGCAGTATACATTGTCCACAGAGTGCAGGCGCCCATAGACACGGCAGTATACATTGTCCACAGAGTGCAGGCGCCCTAGTACACGCCAGTATACATTGTCCACAGAGTGCAGGCGCCCATAGACACGGCAGTATACATTGTCCACAGAGTGCAGGCGCCCATAGACACAGCAGTATACATTGTCCACAGAGTGCAGGCGCCCATAGACACAGCAGTATACATTGTCCACAGAGTGCAGGCGCCCATAGACACAGCAGTATACATTGTCCACAGAGTGCAGGCGCCCATAGACACAGCAGTATACATTGTCCACAGAGTGCAGGCGCCCATAGACACATCAGTATACATTGTCCACAGAGTGCAGGCGCCCATAGACACGCAGTATACATTGTCCAAAGAGTGCAGGCGCCCATAGACACAGCAGTATACATTGTCCACAGAGTGCAGTCGCCCATAGACACAGCCGTATACATTGTCCACAGAGTGCAGGCGCCCATAGACACAGCAGTATACATTGTCCACAGAGTGCAGGCGCCCATAGACACGGCAGTATACATTGTCCACAGAGTGCAGGCGCCCATAGACACGGCAGTATACATTGTCCACAGAGTGCAGGCGCCCATAGACACAGCAGTATACATTGTCCACAGAGTGCAGGCGCCCATAGACACGGCAGTATACATTGTCCACAGAGTGCAGGCGCCCATAGACACGGCAGTATACATTGTCCACAGAGTGCAGGCGCCCATAGACACGGCAGTATACATTGTCCACAGAGTGCAGGCGCCCATAGACACAGCAGTATACATTGTCCACAGAGTGCAGGCGCCCATAGACACGGCAGTATACATTGTCCACAGAGTGCAGGCGCCCATAGACACGGCAGTATACATTGTCCACAGAGTGCAGGCGCCCATAGACACAGCAGTATACATTGTCCATAGAGTGCAGGCGCCCATAGACACAGCAGTACACATTGTCCACAGAGTGCAGGCGCCCATAGACACGTCAGTATACATTGTCCACAGAG
>CM031600.1:104297260-104309760 GCA_018398815.1 Conus ventricosus
TGGGTGTGTGTGTGTGTGTGTGTGTGTGTGTGTGTGTGTGTGTGTGCACGCGCGCGCGAAGGGGGGGTGGGTGGATGTGTGGATGTCTCCTTGTTCCTTCTGTGTGCTCTGTGCTGTCATTTTCTGCTAGGCGATTCGGTGTCGTAAACAGCATTCCTTTGGTAGAATGGGCGTGTGTTTGTTTCATCATGGGAACAAGAGCTACCTTTCTTGTTCGTTTCTGTCCTGCTGCTTCTTTATGTCCATTGTTTCTTTGTTTTTGTCCTGCTGGAAGAAGACCAATCAGTCAATGAAGAAGACCAATCAGTCAATGAAGAAGACCAATCAGTCAATGAAGAAGACCAATCAGTCAATGAAGAAGACCAATCAGTCAATGAAGAAGACCAATCAGTCAATGAAGAAGACCAATCAGTCAATGCACATAAGATCAGTGTTTGTTGCCTTCCTCTGGCAACTGAGTGGTTCCACATATATCTCATAACTACACCGCCGGATGAGCTGTGACAGCGCTCTGGTAAATTACGTCATGTGTGTCATCTGTGACATGAGCTGTGACAGCGCTCTGGTAAATTACGTCATGTGTGTCATCTGTGACATGAGCTGTGACAGCGCTCTGGTAAATTACGTCATGTGTGTCATCTGTGACATGAGCTGTGACAGCGCTCTGGTAAATATACAGTCCGGATGAGGGACCGCTGTCTGGTAAATACGTCATGTGTTCATCTGTGACATGAGCTGTGACAGCGCTCTGGTAAATTACGTCATGTGTGTCATCTGTGATATGAGCTGTGACAGCGCTCTGGTAAATTACGTCATGTGTGTCATCTGTGACATGAACTGTGACAGCACTCTGGTAAATTACGTCATGTGTGTCATCTGTGACATGAACTGTGACAGCGCTCTGGTAAATTACGTCATGTGTGTCATCTGTGACATGAACTGTGACAGCTCGCTGGTGAATTACGTCATGTGTGTCATCTGTGATAGAATGCAGAATAATGTCTGGGATTAAATTTCATGGCGTAACGATTCATGATTTTGTAATTCATTCAATGCCAGCAAACCTGTGTAGCTCAGACACTGAGCAAATTCACTGTATTTGGAAAAAAGCAGTTTTATAATTGCATCATCATCACTATTGTTGTTATTATAATTGTTTTTATTACTTTTATTATTACTATCAGTAGTAGCAGCAGCAGCAGCAGCAGTGGTAGTAGTAGTACTCGTCGTAGTATCATTTTTTATTATTTCTACTTCTAGTAGTAGTAGTAGTAGTAGTAGTAGTAGTAGTAGTAGTAGTAGTAGTAGTAGTATAGTGTTATTGTTATTGTTATTATTGTTATTGTTACTACTACTACTACTAGTACTACTACTACTACTACTATTGTTATTGTTGCTGCTGCTGCTGCTGTTGTTGCTGTTGTTTCTGTTTTTATTGTTGTTGTTATTCTTATTATCATTATTGTTATTGTTATTACTATTATTACATTGTTGTTGTTGTTGCTGTTGTTTTCGTTGTTGCTGTTATTGTCGTTGTTGTTGTTCTTCTTCTTCTTCTTCTTCTTCTTCTTTCTCAAGATCCTAAAAGCAATTCTCTGGAGGGTCTCTGAAAGAATGCAATCAGCAAGACTCTCACATACAGCCCTGAAAATTCAATATGCCACGCACCTGAGGATCTCTCTCTCTCTCTCTCTCTCTCTCTCTCTCCTCTCTCTCTCTCTCTCTCTCTCTCTCTCCTCTCTCTCTCTCCTCTCTCTCTCTCTCTCTCTCTGCTGGGATGGAAGAGAAGGAGGGAGGGGGAGGGAATCCATTACGTACATACATCTTCGTTAAGAAGAATTATCTTGCATCATCTGAGTCGATGAGACTTCCATAAAACCATTGAACTGATCTGGATATGCCAGTCTACCTCTGAAAATCAATATAATATAAAAACGCAGAAGAGATGAAAAATAGCTCAATAAATCGATAGGTAAACGAATAAGTAAACAAATAATAACCAGCCAACTAAATAATCACCGCCGTTTCAATCACACAGACCTACTGTTATACAATCCATCATTGGGACCCTGTAAAACGCACGTCACCATCCCCAAGCCTCCGAATCTGTGTCTTCCCTCCTGACAGGTTTGTTGTGCCCCTCCCCTCCCAGGCATGTCCCTAGGGACACCTCCAAACACAGCCATTCCTCACTCACCCATGCTGCTTGGTGGTGGGGGGGGGGGGGAGGGAGTAGGGGAGAAGGGTAGGCGTCTTCTCCACCCCCACCCCACCTCTCTCTCTCTCTCTCTCTCTCTCTCTCTCTCTCTGTCTCTGTCTCTGTCTCTCTCTCTCTTCTCTCTCTCTCTCTCTCTCTCTCTCTCTCTCTCTCTCTCTCTCTCTCTCTCTCTCTCTCTCTCTCTCTCTCTCTCTCTCTTTCTTCCTTAGGCAGGCTGTAACGGCCTTATTTAAGGTCTTATTCCACTCGAGAGAAGCGGGATTTACGGCTTTGGCGGGATGGAGGAGCCCTTCTAGGGCTTCTAAAATAAGGTTTATGCCCCTGCGGCCAGCGATTAGCTTTTCTGCTTCAGTTACAGCTACCTGACTCTCGTCTTTCCTTTTTTCGCCGCGTACGTTCGTCTCCGTCCTGTTTCTAAAGGTGCTGACACACGAGCTGTTCCGGACTTGAGGCCGAGGAGATCTGGTGGTCTAACATCTGGCGATTAACTTCTCCGTGTAAAACGTGCTTTGCGTGGCAATAACCTTCATTAATCAGCCTGGTCAAGTGAGTTCTTTTGTTTGACACAGCCAAGTGCTTCAGGAGATCGGACATGGAGTTAGCACTGCTAGATGAAACACTAAACCACCGGGGGCTCCAGCAGTGATATTCTAACAAGACAGCAGGAGGCCCAAAATCGTGTTCTGGAACAGCTGTGGCATCGAGAGCTTGGAATCAGGGTTTACTGGATGATGTGGATGACTGGGAGTGCACAGCAGACCTTTCCCAATTGGAAAACCCTCCAGAAGAGATCATCAGAAAGAGTGGCAGAAGACAGGACATTATAGTCCATGCAGGCCCATCAGATCATCAGAAGGAGTGGCAGAGGACAGGACGTTATAGTCCATGCAGGCCCATCAGATCATCAGAAAGAGTGGCAGAGGACAGGACGTTATAGTCCTTGCAGGCCCATCAGTATCATCAGAAAGAGTGGCAGAAAACAGGACGTCATAGTCCATGCAGGCCCATCAGATCATCAGAAAGAGTGGCAGGAGGCAGGACGTTATAGTCCATGCAGGCCCATCAGATCATCAGAAAGAGAGGCAGGAGACAGGACGTTATAGTCCATGCAGGCCTATCAGATCATCAGAAAGAGTGGCAGGAGACAGGACGTTATAGTCCATGCAGGCCTATCAGATCATCATAAAGAGTGGCAGGGTACAGGACATTATAGTCGATGCAGGCCCATCAGATCATCAGAAAGAGTGGCAGAGGACAGGACGTTATAGTTCATGCAGGACCATCAGATTATCAGAAAGAGTGGCAGAGGACAGGACATTATAGTCCATGCAGGCCTATCAGATCATCAGAAAGAGTGGCAGGAGACAGGACATTATAGTCCATGCAGGCCCATCAGATCATCAGAAAGAGTGGCAGAGGACAGGACGTTATAGTCCATGCAGGCCCATCAGATCATCAGAAAGAGTGGCAGAGGACAGGACGTTATAGTCCATGCAGGCCTATCAGATCATCAGAAAGTGTGGCAGCGGACAGGACGTTATAGTCCATGCAGGCCTATCAGATCATCAGAAAGAGTGGCAGAGGACAGGACTTATAGTCCATGCAGGCCTATCAGATCATCAGAAAGAGTGGCAAGGACAGGACGTTATAGTCCATGCAGGCCTATCAGATCATCAGAAAGAGTGGCAGGACAGGACATCATAGTCCATGCAGGCCCATCAGATCATCAGAAGAGTGGCAGAGGACAGGACATTATAGTCCATGCAGGACTATCAGATCATCAGAAAGAGTGGCAGAGGACAGGACATTATAGTCCATGCAGGCCCATCAGATCATCAGAGAGAGTGGCAGGAGACAGGACGTTATAGTCCATGCAGACCGATCAGATCATCAGAAAGAGTGGCAGAGGACAGGACATTATAGTCCATGCAGGCCCATCAGATCATCAAAAGAGTGGTAGAGGACAGGACACTATAGCCCAAATGCAGGCCTGTCAGATCATCAGAAAGAGTGGCAGGAGACAGGACATTATAGTCCATGCAGGCCTATCAGATCATCAGAAAGAGTGGCAGAGGACAGGACATTATAGTCCATGCAGGCCCATCAGATCATCAGAAAGAGTGGCAGAGGACAGGACGTTATAGTCCATGCAGGCCCATCAGATCATCAGAAAGAGTGGCAGAGGACAGGACGTTACAGTCCCTGCAGGACTATCAGATCATCAGAAAGAGTGGCAGAGGACAGACGTTATAGTCCATGCAGGACCATCAGATCATCAAAAGAGTGGCAGAGGACAGGACGTTATAGTCCATGCAGGACCATCAGATCATCAGAAAGAGTGGCAGAGGACAGACGTTATAGTCCATGCAGGCCTATCAGATCATCAGAAAGAGTGGCAGCGGACAGGACGTTATAGTCCATGCAGGCCTATCAGATCATCAAAAGAGTGGCAGAGGACAGGACGTTATAGTCCATGCAGGACCATCAGATCATCAGAAAGAGTGGCAGGAGACAGGACGTTATAGTCCATGCAGGCCTATCAGATCATCATAAAGAGTGGCAGAAAACAGGACGTCATAGTCCATGCAGGCCCATCAGATCATCAGAAAGAGTGGCAGGAGGCAGGACGTTATAGTCCATGCAGGCCCATCAGATCATCAGAAAGAGAGGCAGGAGACAGGACGTTATAGTCCATGCAGGCCGATCAGATCATCAGAAAGAGTGGCAGGAGACAGGACGTTATAGTCCATGCAGGCCTATCAGATCATCATAAAGAGTGGCAGGGGACAGGACATTATAGTCGATGCAGGCCATCAGATCATCAGAAAGAGTGGCAGAGGACAGGACGTTATAGTTCATGCAGGACCATCAGATTATCAGAAAGAGTGGCAGAGGACAGGACATTATAGTCCATGCAGGCCTATCAGATCATCAGAAAGAGTGGCAGGAGACAGGACATTATAGTCCATGCAGGCCCATCAGATCATCAGAAAGAGTGGCAGAGGACAGGACGTTATAGTCCATGCAGGCCCATCAGATCATCAGAAAGAGTGCAGAGGACAGGACGTTATAGTCCATGCAGGCCTATCAGATCATCAGAAAGAGTGGCAGCGGACAGGACGTTATAGTCCATGCAGGACCATCAGATCATCAGAAAGAGTGGCAGAGGACAGACGTTATAGTCCATGCAGGAACCATCAGATCATCAGAAAGAGTGGCAGAGGACAGGACGTTATAGTTCATGCAGGCCCATCAGATCATCAGAGAGAGTGGCAGGAGACAGGACGTTATAGTCCATGGAGGACCATCAGATCATCAGAAAGAGTGGCAGAGGACAGGACGTTATAGTCCATGCAGGACCATCAGATCATCAGAAAGAGTGGCAGAGGACAGGACGTTATAGTCCATGCAGGACCATCAGGTCATCAGAAAGAGTGGCAGAGGACAGGACATTATAGTCCATGCAGGCCCATCAGATCATCAGAAAGAGTGGCAGAGGACAGGACGTTATAGTCCATGCAGGCCCATCAGATCATCAGAAAGAGTGGCAGAGGACAGGACGTTATAGTCCATGCAGGCCAATCAGATCATCAGAAAGAGTGGCAGAGGACAGGACGTTATAGTCCATGCAGGACCATCAAAACAAATGATGGTGGAACTCAGTGTGCGCTATGAAAGCAGAATGGAGCAAGCTCACATCTACACGACAGACTGAAACGAATATTAGTCCAGCTAGCAGCTTTTCGGGAATGCGGCCGCCAGGTCAAAATCATCACCATAGAACTTTGAGCAAAAAGGATTGTATGCTAATCAGTCTATGATCTCATCAAGCTCAAGATGTTTGGTACATTGCCAGCAGGCAATGGCTGATGCAGCGAAAAGATTCCATCTGAAGACCTTCTGCTGCCAAGCTCTCTCAAGAGTTCCTTTCTACTTTACCACATTAGCCTCAAACGAAACGTGTGAAACATACAGTGTATAACTTTCAGTAATCAAACTCGCCCGTGGAAATCTACTGTGTGTGATACGTATTGCTCACATATACTACTTTACCACATTAGCCTCAAACGAAACGTGTGAAACATACTGTGTATAACTTTCAGTAATCAAACTCACCCGTGGAAATCTACTGTGTATGATACGTGTGCTCACATGTACTACTTTACCACATTAGCCTAACTTTCAGTAATCAAACTCGCCATTGGAAATCTACTGTGTGTGATACATAATTATCAGGCGATTAGTACTGTGGCGCTTGAAACGTACCATGCAAAATATGATCCTCTACCAATCAGAACCTTCGTTACAAAACAGACTGTGGAAAACACGAACCTGTACCAATCAGAACTGCACATGTAAAACATATTGCATGAAAACGAATCTCGGTCGATCAGTTGTGTCCATGCGAGACTTAGTCGGTCACACGAGCTTCCAATGATCAGACCTGTCTGTGTTACATGTAATGTGTGTTGTCTGTGTTACATGTAATGTGTGTTGTCTGTGTTACATGTAATGTGTGTCGCTTGACACACTGAGTCAGAAGAAAAGTGGGAAAGTAATTATTTGAAGATTCAAAATATGTGTATTTTAATTGTTCTTTTGTTTCCAGGGGGGGGGGGGGGGGGGATATTCCAAAAGACGCGAGTTCGCTATGCAAAGTTGTGGTACCCCCTTCTCTTCAACCTTCCTGCAAGGTGCCTTCCACACTTTTCTCCAGTTTTATCCGCAACTGCCTTTAGATCAGAAGTCATGAAGTTGAAACCAGTCCCCACTGGATACAGCAGGAGGTAGGAGAAGACTGGTGGTGGGTGGGGTGGGTGTTCGTCTTCACAGGCCTACTGTGTGCGATTTTTTTTTAAGACAAATGAAACGGATTTATTCGAATGTTCCAAAAGAATGGGGCAGACCAGAGAGTCATAAATGGCACCCGTTTCTTACCACCAATCATAACATAGTTTGACATCACCCGTTTCTTACCACCAATCATAACATAGTTTGACATTTATGGAACTTTAGCCAATCGATCTTTATCTAGAACGTACTAAAAAAACCAGAACAGTTCATCTTCAGTAAAGCTTGGCTCTCTAACCTCCACTTCTCATAGACACTGGTCTTGGTTGCATCAAAGAACTGGGTAATACATATTCAAGGAGAAGCCAAAACAGATTTGAATCTTTCCTCTTATTATATTATCTATTCATTCATATAATGTTTGTATACATTATCGGTGAGATGACACGACTGGCTAGTTACTGTCCTCTTCCTGACATTGGTGGACAAGGTTTTCTTCCTGACGTTGGTGGACAAGGTTTTCTTCCTGACGTTGGTGGACAAGGTTTTCTTCCTGACGTTGGTGGACAAGGTTTCAGCCGCCATTTCACGTGTTGTCCAGCGGCCCGTGTGATGGAGGCTATAACGCTGTTTCACCAGTACAAGTTTGATGTCTTCTTCCCCGTCCCCTGTCTGCTGGAGGGAAGCAGGCTGCACTCAGGGAGACGACGCTGGGCCTTCACTGCTGCCGGCCTCTCTTAACCCTTTCCATCCGAACAGCCGGCCTCCCTCTCGCTGCTCCCTTCTCCCCGTTAACTCTTTCCATCCCAACTGCCGCTCTCCATCTCGCAACTCCTTAGTCCCTGTTAACTCTTTCCATCCGCATTGGCAATCTCACTCCCGACGCTTCCGACTCCCCGTTAACCCTACTATCGGAACCGCCGGCTTCCCTGTTGCTGCTTCCCACTCCCTGTTAACTCTTTCTATCCGAGTTGCCGGTCTCCCTCTCGCTGCTCCTCAATCCTGTTAACCCTTTCCCTTCTCGCTGCTGGCCTCGCTCTCGCTGCCTCTCACTCCCTGTTAATCCTTTCCCTCCGAACTGCTGGTCTCTCCCTCGCCACTCGCCACTCCCTGTTAACCCCTTTCCATTGGAGCTTCCAGCCTTCCTCTTGCTGCTCCCGATGATTTCCTGTTAGCTTCTTTCCAGCCCAACTGTCGGACCCATGTCGCAACTCCCTTCGCCATTCCCTGTTAACACTTTCCATCCCAACCACCAGCCTCCCTCTTTCCGCTCTACAGTTCAAGTTAACCCTTTCCGGTCCATCTTCCGGACTCTCTCCTCACTCGCTGTCAACCCTTTCAGTCCGAACTGTCAGCCTCTCTCTCTCTCTCTCTCTCTCTCTCTCTCTCTCTCTCTCTCTCTCTCTCTCTCTCTCTCTCTCTCTCTCTCTCTCTGTCCCTCTCTCTGTTGCTCCTGTAATTCATTTGAAGCATAGCTTCAGTGGAGCGCAGCCATTCCCGACACCAGTCCGTTTGACCGTCAAGTCTGGGTAAATGCATATGACGTCAATCCTCTCAAAGGCAGCAAAGACAGTCTCAACACTGTCCAGAAGGAAACACGTATGAAAACACAGTTAAATCTCTATAAACACACACACACACACACACACACACACACACACACACACACACACACACACACACACACACACACACACACACACACACACACATACAGGCTCCAGCATGCTGTGGTTTCTCCCATCGCCCACTGTGCATACCAGACATGGTTTCTCACATGGATCTCTGGAGAGAGAAATCCTCCAGGAGAATGAAGACGGAGGGACACAGAGGGGGGGGGGGGGGGACAGAAATAAAAACAGTAGGCTGACAGCATTGCAGGATGGACAGGGAAATCAAAACAGTAGGCTGACAGCATTGCAGGATGGACAGGGAAATCAAAACAGTAGGCTGACAGCATTGCAGGATGGACAGGGAAATCAAAACAGTAGGCTGACAGCATTGCAGGATGGACAGGGAAATCAAAACAGTAGGCTGACAGCATTGCAGGATGGACAGGGAAATCAAAACAGTAGGCTGACAGCATTGCAGGGTGGACAGGGAAATCAAAACAGTAGGCTGACAGCATTGCAGGATGGACAGGGAAATCAAAACAGTAGGCTGACAGCATTGCAGGATGGACAGGGAAACCACAAGCACAGACCTGGTACTTGACATACAACAGAAGAGATGGACGCACCTGGTGAGCTGTTGACATACAACAGAAGAGATGGACGCACCTGGTGAGCTGTTGACATACAACAGAAGAGATGGACGCACCTGGTGAGCTGTTGACATAAAACAGAAGAGATGGACGCACCTGTGAGCTGTTGACATACAACAGAAGAGATGGACGCACCTGGTGAGCTGTTGACATAAAACAGAAGAGATGGACGCACCTGGTGAGCTGTTGACATAAAACAGAAGAGATGGACGCACCTGGTCAGCTGTTGACATAAAACAGAAGAGATGGACGCACCTGGTGAGCTGTTCTTCAGAGCACCGCCCCGGTGACACCGTCACAGAGAGTTACCGGAATGAAGGACGAATGTCATCAGATCTAAAATGCTAGTCGAGCAAGTTTAAGTCAAGAGAAAGGAAATTGATCCTAAGCTTATAATCTACCATGGGTTTTTCTTTCTCCCAAGACAAAGAGCGCTCAGTCTGATGATAGTCTCCCTTAGCTTGGTGCAGAAATGCACCATGGACATGAAACCATGATGCTGCATTTGTGGCACTCTCGTCATAACAGGGTTAAAGATGTTTTTGAAAGAGGAGTTTTGCTGTGATTTTGATGTGATTTATGCCTGCACTTTTACACTTCCATTTTAAAATCCTATTTTAAACTGTTATGTCGCTCCTTATATTTAGAGAGACAGACAGAGAGACAGAGAGAGAGAGAGAGAGATATAGACATAGAGAGAGGTAGATTTGCGTGTGCGTGTGCGTGTGCGTGTGCGTGTGTGCGTGTGCGTGTGTGTGTGTGTGTGTGTGTGTGTGGTGTGTGTGTGTGTGTGTGTGTGTGTGTGTGTGTGTGTGTGTGTGTGTGTGTGTGTGTGTGTGTGTGGTGCGTGTGTGCGTGTCGCGGGCGCGCGCGCGGTGTTGTGTGTGTGTGTGTGTGTGTGTGTGTGTGTGTGTGTGTGTGTGTGTGTGTGTGTGTTGTGTGTGTGTGTGTGTGTGTGTGTGTGTGTGTGTGTGTTGTGTGTGTGTGTGTTTGTGTTGTTGTTGTTGTTGTTGTTGTGTTGTGTGTGTGTGTGTGTGTGTGTGTGTGTGTGTGTGTGTGTGTGTGTGTGTGTGTGTGTGGTGTGTGTGTGTGTGTGTGTGTGTGTGTGTGTGTGTTCACATGAGGATGCATCACTTCGATAGAAAAGCAGGCACCGATTACCCTCAAAAACGCGGAGCACGCAGCAATAATTTACCAGTCGTTTCACCGACGTGCGCCGGGATTTAACGGCTGTTTATAAACGGATTTCAACCCAATTTGGGCCAAATGAGCAGCAAAACAGGAAAACGTGAATGCGGAGATTTTTCAAATCCCTCTCCCCTCCCTCCAAACCCTCCTCCATTCCTACCCCGCACCCTCCTACCCGGATTCCCCCCCCCCCCCCCCCCCCCCCCCACCTCCAGTCCCAGTCCTTCTTCCCTACACCTCTCCCTACCTCTCCCTCATGCGCACAGTTTATTCCTCGCCACGTGAAGAAATAAACAGTGAGCACTGGGGATGTTCTGCCGTGTCTGGAGAGACTAGAGCCGCACAGTTTATTCCTCGCCACGTGAAGAAATAAACAGTGAGCACTGGGAATGTTCTGCCGTGTCTGGAGAGACAATAGCCGCACAGTCTCCGAGAGAAAAGATTAAGCTAGCAACAAAAAAGTAAACATATACAATTGAGACTGGAAAAAAGAGTACAGACTGAAACCAAAAAAGTGTGGAAATAAAAACAGAAAATTACAACGGAGAACGAAAAAACGTGTGAATGAAGAAGAGAAAACAAAAAGGGAATGGACTGAAATAAAGGCGCCTTAAATGAGCGATGAGAACAACAAAAAGGGAATGGACTGAAATAAAGGCGCCTTAAATGAGCGATGAGAACAACAAAAAGGAATGGACTGAAATAAAGGCGCCTTAAATGAGCGGATGAGAACAACAAAAAGGGAATGGACTGAAATAAAGGCGCCTTAAATGAGCGGATGAGAACAACAAAAAGGGAATGGGCTGAAATAAAGGCGCCTTAAATGAGCGGATGAGAACAACAAAAAGGGAATGGACTGAAATAAAGGCGCCTTAAATGAGCGGATGAGAACAACAAAAAGGGAATGGACTGAAATAAAGGCGCCTTAAATGAGCGGATGAGAACAACAAAAAGAAAGTACAGATTGAAACACATCTGCGTAAAGAACCCTAAAGCAACTCATTAGTACAGAAATAAGCCAGACGCTGTACTTCCTGGGCCAAAAACATCAACTGTGCATTGGAATGTTCATCGGTAAACAGAACACACAAGACTTACATGGTGAGTTAGTGTCGGTGGAAAAGAAGAAAAAAAGAAAAAGTGGGCAAAAAATAGGAAAGATGGGGGCCCCATAAAAAAAAACTATAAAAAGACGTGGCAAAATAGGACGTTGGAGGCACACAAAAAAGAAGAGAAAAAAAGGGAAACTAAAGCAACTTGTACAGATGAGGAAAACCAAATGAGACAGAAAAAACAAATAAAAATGTTCTGGTGATAACAAAACCAAAACGTGTAAAGATAAAAAAAGAAACACAGATGAGAAGAACAAAAAGGTGCAGACAGAACAAGAACAAGAGTACAGACAGGAACAAGAACAAGAGTACAGACAGGAACAAGAACAAGAGTACAGACAGGACAAGAACAAGAGTACAGACAGGAACAAGAACAAGAGTACAGACAGGAACAAGAACAAGAGTACAGACAGGAACAAGAACAAGAGTACAGAGGAACAAGAACAAGAGTACAGACAGGAACAAGAACAAGAGTACAGACAGGAACAAGAACAAGAGTACAGACAGGAACAAGAACAAGAGTACAGACAGGAACAAGAACAAGAGTACAGATAGGAACAACCTAAAATGGGCCTTTAAAAAAAATGAAAAGACAACAAACATTTTTAAAAGTACAGATAAGATCAACAAAAAGTGTGCAGATAAAAACGATAAAAACATTTTACAGATGAGGACAACAACAAAGGAAATCCAACCATACAGATGTTAACAAGAAACAAATTCCACGAATGAGAGCAACAACAATAAAATGCAAATGAGAACAAAAATTGTGCACATAAGAACGACAAAAAGCGTTTCGATGAAAACAAAATTGTGCACATAAGAACGACAAAAAGCGTTTCGATGAAAACAAAATTGTGCACATAAGAACGACAAAAAGCGTTTCGATGAAAACAAAATTGTGCACATAAGAACGACAAAAAGCGTT
>CM031600.1:104317260-104377260 GCA_018398815.1 Conus ventricosus
CAAAGACACACACGATGGAATCACGGGAATGCCAGAGAAAGTGGTAGCTTGCGAAGCAACGGAGCGTGAAGCATGTATACGGTGCAGTTGGTGGAAAGGACCACAGATTTCTGTGAACCCTACTCGCCACTGACATCGCATGTGTATATTTGTCACGCGACTTGTGGATGGCGATAAGAGTGACGATACTCGTTCACTCGACTTGAAGTCCAACAATGGCCAAAGAGAACAATGTTTAGCATTTGCAGTAATCTTTGTTCCTGTTTTTCCATTTGTGGAAGTTTGCTTGGGTTTGGTCGCTTTATTTGTAGTTTTTTCACTCTGTTCAATGTTCTTACTTTCTTCCTCCTAAATACACACGCACGCACACACACACACACACACACACACACACACCACATGCACGCAATCTCTTTAAATGAAACTATTCATATTGAATGCACCAGTAGAAAGAAACTCGTGGAGAGCGTGGCAGCAGAGAGTCCTCAGAAGAGAAGCCCCCTTCAAGAAAGTGTTTCGGCTCTTATCTCCTGACACTCTAGGGGGGTTGGGCCACACCCGGTTCATGACTCCGGATGTCCCTCTGCTGCCCCTTTTTTTCCCATCTTGGGATGAGCCATGGCTGGGATTCGAACCCATGACCCTCTGGACATGCTCATTTTCCACTTAATGACTCGCACTCTAACCACTGAGCCACTGCGGCACCTGATAATTGCAGAAAATTTAAGCCTTATGAAAAGTTATTTTGTTCCTCCTGACCAGATCCAGCTTGAACACCTCTCTGCCGCTTCTGCCATTGCTTTCGGGGCTCTGGTTTTTTCCCTCCCTGCAACTGAGAGCAGTTTCATGAGGCTGTATGCAGACGTTCATACAAACCCCCTAGCTCCAATTTCTGCAGTGAGGACTTTGACCTGATAGCTTCTCTCCTCAGGCTGTTTGCCAGATGGGCATACTTTCAGTCTTGTAGATTTGAGCTGCCTCATTCTGTTTCAATGGCACCGTGAGCTCGTTTCATGATCAGCGCTTGGTTGACGTAGAGTGGACTGCTATGTCTGGTCTCATGCCACTCTTGCTGATGATCTCTGGGTGACTCTTCCATTCTGGGAGGTCTGCGGTGCACCCCCAGTCATCTGCCCCGCCAGCATCCCGTTTGGGATTTGCAGTCGTGATTGATTGAGCACCGAGGATTCATCATTCTCTCCCCCTTTTGGTGAATCCTGGGAGCATCTTTTCCTTTTATTCTTGTGCCACATGTTGAAGGCAAAGTGGGGAGCCAGCCCTCAGAGCCTTGGTGGGCACACATACGCACATACACGCACGCACTCACCACACACCACACACACACACACACACCACACACACACACCCCACACACACACACACACACACACACAACAACACACACACACACACACACCCACACACACACACACACACACACACCCCCCACACACACACCATGCCCCGCAATTCTTTTAAAAAAACTATTCATATTGAATGCACCATGTTTTATGTACCCCAAAGGGTTTTTTGTTTCATCTTGATTTGTCTGTTCCTTTCTGGTCCGTTGGTTTGGTTTGGTCTTGTCCTGTTTCATCTCTCTCTCTTCCTTCCTTCACTAAAAAATTTATGTTCTCCACGACGACTTTTGCGCATGTGGCCTTTTTCCCATCCATATTCAGCTAACCACATTCTTTCAATGGGGATTCATAAATTGCCAGGTCATTTGAGGCCACCCCTTAGAACCAGGCTACTGATCAACAACCGACAGTGGGAAACCCTGAGAGAAAAATAAATCCAAAAGGATTTGCAGTAGGGATGGTTCACTATAGTGAAGGAGGGACCCACTGGTATAGCTTATTGACCACTGTGGCTATCACACATGTAAAAAGGGACTCGTACAGATTTATTGACCATTGTGGTCTCCCCACATGTGAAAAGGGACTGGTACAGACTTTTTGACCACTGTCGCCATCACACATGTGAAGAGGACTGGTACAGACTTATTGACCACTGGGGCCCATCACACATGTGAAGAAAGGATGGTATAGACTATTGACCACTGTCGCCATCACAATGTGAAGAAGAGACTGGTATAGTCTTATTGCCCAAATGTGGCCATCACACATGTGAAGAAGGGACTGGACAGAATTTGACCACTGTCGCATCACACTGTGCAGAAGGGCTGGTATAGACTTATTGACCACTGTCGCCATCACAAAAGTGAAGAAGGGGACTGGTACCAGACTTATTGACCACTGTGGCCTCACACATGCAAGAAACTGTGGGCATGAAAGGACGACTGACGGTGACGTCAGGGACTGAATAGAAAAGGAGAGATATCAAAACCTTAGCACGTCAAATGTCTCTGAGGCGGGAATGCATGCCAATTGAAACTCTCCTAGCTGTCGACAGACGAAACGAAAACCTCACTGGACCCCAGAGATGGGACAGAAGAGTGAAACTGCACAGTTCTCCCCTTACCAGTCAAAGAACGTGACTATTTTTGGTGCATGAGGACTAACGTAACTGCGAAACATTCATTTGGGAAGTTTTCCTCCTTGCCCCCTAAGCTTTAAAACAACTTTTCTTTCCAGATTGAAGATGACGTGGATTTTAAGCAGAAAGAAGCTGAATTAGACTATTTTTCTTCACTTTGTTTTTGTGGCTCATCCCCGCCTCTTTCATGTATAAACTTTGTTTTGGTGCTCTTCTCCGCCTCTTTCATGTATAAACATTATTGTGCATGTCGGGATACGTGATTCGTCCGTTTTCTTTAACTTCCAGTTGTGAGAACGGAGATCGTGGCTTCACGTGTGACCAAAATTGGGGAGGGGATGGAGACATGGGGGATGGGCCAGATGTGCACTCTTTTCTTTAATCACAAGACTATGTTTCTACTAGATAAACCCTCACCAAACCCCCAAACCCACACAGCTGAAACTTTCAGTAGGGCTGACAGCGAAACGCAAAGTGTATCATTCAAAACTGCATTAGCCAAATATGACGTGACAGATGTATTAATAAAACAGACAGAGGATAAAAAAAAAATTAAAAAATAAAAAAAAACATTGCTAAACATCTTTCCACTTCAAATTCTCGTTTTCTTTGATAGAAACCAGATGATGATATGGTTAGAAAGGGAGTGGTTTCTATATATATATGGTCAGCCAGTATTATTTGTCCACCATACTCCCAAAACAATAACCTCCTGACAGCTGAGGGAAGATCCATTGGCATTGTTACTGCCTATACTGAGGAAACATTGTTCAAACCAGTCATGTCTAAGAACAAGCCCCAAGCCAATTCAGTCATCGTTTACCACACAGAGGGGGGAGCGAAAGGGAAGGTGTTTAGTGCGATTCGCACGTGACACAGAATGGTATACTGTGGTTATGAATTTCCAGCTCATGTTAATGAATAAGTACCTTCTTTGGAAATAAGCTCGTTCCATATTGTTGCCTTGGTTTTTTGTTTGTTTGTTTGTTTGTTTGTTTGTTTGTTTGTTTGTTGTTTGTTTGTTTGTTTGTTTGCCGTCCTCGTGTTTCCTCCCTTTTCTTAAGTATTTCCCTCAGGAATGAACTGACATATAGAAAATGTTCACAACTACATTCGGCATACTCTGTCTCTGTCAATCTCTCTCTCTCTCTCTCTTCTCTCTCCCCTCTCTCTCTCTTCTTCTTTTCTCTCTCTTCTCTCTCTCTCTCTCTCCTCCACACACACACACACACCACACACCACACACACACACACACACACGCACACACACACACCACGCACACACGCACGCACGCACGACGCACGCAAAGCACGCACGCACGCACGCACGCACACACACACACACAACACACACACACACACACACACACACACACATACACACCCGTTGCAACATAATGTATACAAAGGGGTTCATACACAGGGCCTATACCTGGACACCACAGACCCGACCAGGCCAGGCGGGCATGCATTGAACGAGTTTGGTTCGGTCAAAATCTTAGTCACCTTTCTTGATATGTCACACAATATCTTAGTCACCTTTCTTGAAAATGTCACACAATATCTTAGTCACCTTTCTTGATAGTCACACAATATCTTTGTCACTTTCTTGATAGTCACACAATATCTTAGTCACCTTTTCTTGATATGTCACACAATTATCTTAGTCACCTTTCTTGATATGTCACACAAAACCGTCCCCCCCACACGTTCATTGCCTTTCATGTATAGCATTTCCATTCACTTCATTCATTTATTCATTTCTACATTTCATTCATTCATTCATTCATTCATTCATTCATTCATTCATTTATTATTCCCTTCATTCATTCATTCATTCATTCATATTCATTCATTCTTCATTTCATTCATTTTATTCATTTATTCATTCATTCATTCATTCATTCATTCATTCATCTGTTTTTATTCATTCAACATTTCCCTTCTTCATTCATTCATTCATTCATTCATTCATTCATTCAGTTTCCCTTCATCATATTTTCCATTCATTCATTCATTCATTCATTCATTCATTCATTCATTCATTCATTCATTCAAATTTTTCATCATTCATTCATTTCCTTATTCATCATTCATTTTCATTCATTCATTCATTCATTCATTCATTTCATTCTTCATTCATTCATTCATTCATTCATTCATTCAATTCATTCAATCATTCTTTCATTCATTTATTCATTCATTCTTCATTCATTCATTCATTTTATTCTTCATTCTTCCTTCATTGTTTTTTTCATTCATTCTTCTTCATTCATTCATTCATTCATTTCATTTATCTTCATTCATTATCATTCATCATTCATTCATTCATTCATTCATTTATTTCAAATTTATTCATTCATTCTTCATCCATATACACATGTCTTATTGCATGCCACTGAAGTTGCAGTTCCGGGTGACACGCGCAGGTAAGGAATCTGAAAAGTTGGTCCCCGGGCGTGCCACCCCCATTTTCATATACATTTTACATACACATTTTGCATATACATTTTACATACACATTTTTCATATACATTTTACATACACATTTTACATATACATTTTTGTTTACGTTTATTTGATGATATCGATTCCTGTTAATCCTCAACGCAGGGTGGACAAAGAAAATACAAAATGTGGTGTAGTCTGACCCAGGATTACAACTGTCGTGTAGTTGACCCGGGATTACAACTGTCGTGTAGTCTGACCCGGGATTACAACTGTCGTGTAGTCTGGGGCCCGGGATTACAACTGTCGTGTAGTCTGACCGGGATTAAAATGTCGTGTAGTCTGACCCGGGATTCAACTGTCGTGTAGTCTGACCCGGGATTACAGGAGCTGAAATGTTCATCCGGTATGAATTTTTCAGTCATTGTCAACGTAGAAGTTTTACAGCACCAAAATGCTGCCAATTCAAATACTATCTGGATTACTTTTCATGTGTTTTGCGTATACAAAATGGACACGAAAACGTGCTGAAATGTGCAAACCCGGTGTCAAGCATAGAAAGTTGAAACAATCCAGGCTACCACCCCGTTCTTTCCCACTAAAAATCTACTTCATTTTCAGTACAGACAAAATGAACGTTTGTTTGATAGCTGTCAGCCCAGAAAGGAAATAAGTGTGTTCTCCTTGTGAAGCGCCAATGTGAAAGATCTTCTACTTGTGTAGCGCCAGTGTGAAAGATCTTCTACTTGTGTAGCGCCAATGTGAAAGATCTTTTACTTGTGTAGCGCCAGGTGAAAGATCTTCTACTTGTGTAGCGCCAGTGTGAAAGATCTTCTACTTGTGTAGCGCCAATGTGAAATATCTTCTACTTGTGTAGCGCCAGTGTGAAAGATCTTCTACTTGTGTAGCGCCAGTGTGAAAGATCTTCTACTTGTGTAGCGCCAATGTGAAATATCTTCTACTTGTGTAGCGCCAATGTGAAAGATCTTCTACTTGTGTAGCGCCAATGTGAAAGATCTTCTACTTGTGTAGCGCCAATGTGAAATATCTTCTACTTGTGTAGCGCCAATGTGAAATATCTTCTACTTGTGTAGCGCCAATGTGAAATATCTTCTACTTGTGTAGCGCCAGTGTGAAATATCTTCTACTTGTGTAGCGCCAGTGTAAAACATCTTCTACTTGTGTAGCGCCAATGTGAAATATCTTCTACTTCTGTAGCGCCAGTGTGAAATATCTTCTACTTGTGTAGCGCCAATGTGAAAGATCTTCTACTTGTGTAGCGCCAGTGTGAAAGATCTTCTACTTGTGTAGCGCCAATGTGAAAGATCTTCTACTTGTGTAGCGCCAATGTGAAAGATCTTCTACTTGTGTAGCGGCAATGTGAAAGATCTTCTACTTGTGAAGCGTCAATGTCAAATATCTTCTACTTGTGTAGCGCCAATGTGAAATATCTTCTACTTGTGTAGCGCCAATGTGAAATATCTTCTACTTGTGAAGCGCCAATGTGAAATATCTTCTACTTGTGAAGCGCCAATGTTTCTTCTTCATGCACTCTAAATAGTAACGCCATCTGATCGATATAGCCATTGTGAGCGCAGACATGGTTGTACATTGATTGTCACCCGCAAACGATCAAAACACAAGTAGTTAGTTCGCCAACAATAGATGTATCATTCTTAAGCTCCATCAGGAATGTGGTTACTGTCATATTACCTGGGTGGATCTCCATCCTACAATACTGACGGTGCGTTTTATAGCAAAGCTACATCAGTAAAATGAAGCATGGCTTTGGTGGACAGTGTCCATTGCCTCTGTCAAAGAAGTCTGCTAGGTTGATCATGAGCACAATATCTCTAATACTTAGTGTGAAAAAAAATGCAAAATATTCCATACACAAACATTATATTGCATATGAAACACACAAAAAACACGTCAGTGATCTAATTTGAAAGATCTGGCATCAACTGCCTGTGATATGAAAAATGCATTGCCTCCAAAACATCAGAAGCAACACACAGTACAGTGCACACAGCTATCAGAGGAATGCTTCTTTGCAGGCAATGTGAGCTGGCACATTTAATGATTGTTCTGGGAAAATATAAACCTCGATGTTGTTTCCCGCGTAATCTTGGGAGAGCCTGGAGTCTGTCGATTGGTGCCAGCAGATGGACCAGTGCAGCACTTCCACTCAGTTGTTATCAAGGAGACCGGTACGTAAAGCAGCGGCTGTAAACAACATCCCAGGAGAAAAATATCATGAAAGAAAACTGTAGGTAGCTCAAAGTAGAGTAGAGATGGTAGACACGAGGCTCTTACAAAACGAAAGCCAAGCAAAGTAAAAATTATGGCTAAAATGTTGATATTGAGACGATTTTATTCTGATGATAAAACCGTTAAAAGATACATCTAACAGGCTAATTGCTGGGGCTTAAACATAGTATCTCAATGCCTTTCGTACAAGTGAACTTATATATCACCCTCTTCCCCTCCCCCATTCCTGCCCCAACGTAAAAAGAAAAAAAGTGTGCACTAAATGTTAACGAAATTAAACACGAAACAAAACTATCTTTGCATCCTGTCGAGGTTAACCAACATTGATTTTCCCAGTGAAAAGAAAAACTGATGAGTTCATTTTAATATTTCCTACAACAGTGGCGATGATTCTGTTTCACCATAAAATGCATGCAAACAGAAATTTGGCTAATGAAAAAAAATCAGCGGTGATACTGAGTGACATGATCAATACTAAAGTAAATCATTCACCACTTAGATGGATCCGTCGTTATATACAGTGATTTTTTTTAATCGGTATTTGGGTTATTCTGCAAGGCGCAGAGAGAGAGAGAGAGAGAGAGAGAGAGAGAGAGAGAGAGAGAGAGAGAGAGAGAGAGACAGACAGACAGACAGACAGACAGACAGACAGACAGACAGACAAACACAGAGACAGACAGACAGACAGAGAGATCAGCACCATGATATATAATTAGTTCTGCTGTCAATTAATTCGACTCATAGAAAGCAAATTATAACAAAACCTATACGTATTTGAAAAGAAATCTATCAATAATACACATATTCTCACTTTAGAATACCAAAATTTACTTTCATGTTCTGTGATATTGTGGCTGGGCATAGCACTCCATCTCTGGATTAAACTATGAACGGTAAAATAATCAGCTTATATGCTGTGGAACATATCAGTTATATAACAGTCTAACTGAATTCGTATTCACCATTCCACCACCTCTGTCATATCCTGTGTCTCCATTGTTTCTTCTGTGCCAATACAGCACCAGCGCTTTCACTTCAAACTGAGTTCAACGTTTGATCTTCAATGTTTCTTGTGCAGGCTTCTCCCTCACAATTGCACAAAATCACGTTCATTTGAAAACTCTCCTCTCTCTCTCTCTCTTCTCTCTCTCTCCTCTCCTCTCTCTCTCTCTCTCTCTCTCTCCTCTCTTCTCCTTCTCTCCTCTCTCTCTCTCCTCCTCTCTCTCTCTCCATGGGTTTATCTCTCTCTCTCTCTCTCTCTTCTCTCCTCTCTCTCTTCGCTCTCTCTCTCTCTCTCGTCTCTCTTTTCTCTCTCTCTCTCTCTCTGTTGTCTCTCTCTCTGTGTCTCTTTCGCTCTTTCTGTCTCTCTGTCTTCGTTTCTGTCTCTATGTCTCTATGTGCTGTCTGTCTCTCTGACTCTGTCTGCTCTGTCTGTCTGTCTGTTGTCGTCTGTCTGTCGTCTTCGTTTCTCTCTCTTCTCTCTCTATCTCTCTCTCTCTCTCTCTCTCTCATCTCTCTCTCTCTCTCATTTTTTTTTTATTTTTGGTCAGTTTCGTTATGTCGCATGATGCTGTGCAAGAGAATTGCCATTGATATTGTTGCTAATAATTTTCTTGATCTTAACGTTTATTTAAAGATCAATTACTCTGTCGATAAAACGGAGACTTGTTACTACCCCCCTTGTCATAGACCTTTCAGTTATGACAATAATGTCAAAGTGTCAAGTCTCTCTCTCTCTCCTTCTCTCTCTCTCTCTCTCTCCTCTCTCTCTCTCTTCTCTCTCTCTCTCTGCGCGCGCGCGCGCGCGGTGTGTGTGTGTGTGTGTGTGTGTGTGTGTGTGTGTGTGTGTGTGTGTGTGTGTGTGTGTGTGTGTGTGTGTGTGTGTGTGTGTGTGTGTTGTGTGTGCGTGCGCGCGCGCGGTGCCTTTCTATGAATAAACAATCGTTATTGTCACTGTCTCTCCCGATACGGGGATATTGGGGAAAGTGAAAGGAATTGCACTGGCGTCTTTCTCATTAGCGGACCTCTGCACACGTGAGGGCTGCATTCCATCAGCCTAATCAGCACCCAGATGGGAAATGGACGAGGCGGACAGGCAGAAGAAAGATAGGACCGTGTTAGCCAGTCACATGACCATATTGTCTGACCAATGTTTACAAAGCCCGGTGTGCCCGCAGACCCCATTTCTGTCCTCAACCCTGTCACCCAATACCATTTCCTTTTATCATGTTCCTTTCTGTCCTCAACTCTGTCACCCAATACCATTTCCTTTTATCATGTTCATTTCTGTCCTCAACCCTGTCGCCCAATACCATTTCCTTTTATCATGTTGTCCTCAACCCTGTCGCCCAATACCATTTCCTTTTATCATGTTGTCCTCAACCCTGTCGCCCAATACCATTTCCTTTTATCATGTTGTCCTCAACCCTGTCGCCCAATACCATTTCCTTTTATCATGTTGTCCTCAACCCTGTCCCCCAATACCATTTCCTTTTATCATGTTGTCCTCAACCCTATCACCCAATACCATTTCCTTTTATCATGTTGTCCTCAACCCTGTCACCCAATACCATTTCCTTTTATCATGTTGTCCTCAACCCTGTCACCCAATACCATTTCCTTTTATCATGTTGTCCTCAACCCTGTCCCCCAATACCATTTCCTTTTATCATGTTGTCCTCAACCCTATCACCCAATACCATTTCCTTTTATCATGTTGTCCTCAACCCTGTCACCCAATACCATTTCCTTTTATCATGTTGTCCTCAACCCTGTCACCCAATACCATTTCCTTTTATCATGTTGTCCTCAACCCTGTCACCCAATACCATTTCCTTTTATCATGTTGTCCTCAACCCTGTCACCCAATACCATTTCCTTTTATCATGTTGTCCTCAACCCTGTCACCCAATACCATTTCCTTTTATCATGTTGTCCTCAACCCTGTCACCCAATACCATTTCCTTTTATCATGTTGTCCTCAACCCGTCACCCAATACCATTTCCTTTATCATGTTGTCCTCAACCCTGTCCCCCAATACCATTTCCTTTTATCATGTTCATTTCTGTCCTCAACCCTGGCACCCAGTACCATTTCCTTTTATCATGTTCGGAAGAAAGAGATGAACATGGAACGGACGGAGACAGAGAAACAATGCAGAAAGAGGAAGGAACTGAGACAGAGTAAGGAGGGGACAGAGAGAGACACACAGATAGACACACAGACAGACACACAGACAGACACACAGACAGACACACAGAGACAAAAACACACAAGAGAGAGGGGGGGGGCAAAGACAGGAAGAGAGAGAGACAGAGACAGACATACAGACAGACACAGGCACACAGACACATAGACAGAGACTGAAAGAGAGAGAGGAAGAGAGAGAGAGAGAGAGAGGGAGAGACAAACATACTGACAGATAGATAGACAGATGACAGTGACAAAGACAGAGAGGACAACAGAGAGGCAGACAGACAAAACAGACAAACAGGCAGACAAACAACAGAGATGAAGAGAAAGAGACAGAAAGAAAGAGAGAAGAGAGGAAGAGAGAAAGAATGAGAGGAGAGAGAGTGAGAGAGAGAAAGAGAGAAAGAGAGAAGGGGGAGAGAGAAGAAGAGACAAGTGCGATAGCAGAAGTGAGAGAGGGAGGAGGAGAGGGAGAGGGGGAGAGGAAAAGGAGAAGAGGGAAGGGGGGGAAAGAAATTTTTAAGAGAGGGAAAAAAAAAATTTGGGAAAGAAATTGGAAGAAATTTGAAAAGAGGAAAAAAAAAGAAGGAAGAGAAAGGGGAAAAAAAGGACAAAGAAGGGACAACAAAAAAACACAACCAACCAAAAAGGGGACCAACAAATAATAAACACAGAACAAAAAACCCCAAAAGAGAGGGGGGCCCAAAGAAAAGGGGGGCCCCAAGAAGACTCCCAAACGGCCAACCACCCCACAAAACAAACGGGAAAAAAAGGGGAAAGGGAAAAAGAAGGGAAGAAAAACATACGGACAATAGTTTTTTTAGACAACTAAAATTAAAAAACAGAAGAAATTCAGAAAAAAGGCCAGACGGCCAAAACAGATAAATTCGGGCGCCAACACCAAAAAATGGCGGGGACAAAAGAAAAAGAAAGGTTGTTGAAGGGGGGGAAAAATTAAAAAAAGTGGAAAGGGAAAAGAAAAAAAAGAAAAAAAGAGAGAAGAAAAGAGACAAAAAATTAAATTTAGAGAGAGAAAAGAGAAAAAAAGGAAAAAGAGAAAAGAGAGGAGAGAAGAGAAAAGAAAGAGAGAAGGGAACGATAGGGAAATTTTAAATCATTTACCCATTGCCCCTCATAGGGATACATAATAAAAAACATTTCCAAACTAACAATTGTAAACATGAAATCATTGAAAACCCCCTTTGGAAATTTAATTAAAAGTAAGAAGGGAACGCACTTAAAAGGGCTTTTAAAACAAAAAATTTACAGATTACGGGTTTTTTTTTCGTCGTACTCCCATAACAATAAAAAACAAACTGACGGGGCACTTTGAAATTTTTCAAGGGAATTTAACTGGGGCTTTTTGGGGAAATCCAAACTGGACTACATAAAAAAATGAAACCCCAAATTTTCCTTCTCTTTTTTGAAAAAGGGGCATAAAAATTCTTTTTTCCACATGTTTTCTAAACGAATACAAAGACCGGGGAATTTTCAGAAAAAAAAATCTAAATCTTTCAGCATGCTTCTAAATCCGGGCAAAAATTGATCTTTAAATTTGTTTTTTAACTCAGAAATGCAAAAAATCCGTAAAAAATAACCTATCACTTTATTATTAAAAAATTTTCCAGTCTTCCCACCTCACAAAAAAACCTTTTCCAAAAAAATTTACAAAAACCCCTTTAATTTTCCTTCCACCCTTAAATTTACCCAAAAAAACCATCCCCAAAACAGTACAATTTACTGCGAATTTTCCCCCCCCCAAAGTTTTTTTCCCCGAAAATCCAAATAAAAAAGCTTCGTCCCCTTTATAAGTAATCTGCATATTCCACCCCGTAAATTTTTAACCCAAAAACCCCGATGCATTTTTAACGAGTTTATGTAAATAAAATTCAAATTTGTTTTTCCATACACCAGTCATTGGGTGTTCGTTTTTTAAAACCCCTGGGAACGTTTTTTAGCAAAAAAAACCTTTTTCACAATGGTGGCTGCTTGTCAATCCCCTTTACCTCCCCCCATATTTATTTAAAATTTAAACCCTTGAGTAAAATAACTTAAAAAAGCAAGAATGGGGTTACTTTTCCAAAATTAATTTTTTGGGAAAGGGCTTAAAAAGCTTTTGCTTTGGGGGGAAGGGCAACACTTTGCAGCAACAAAACACTTCGTTAAAAATAAATTCCTAAATATTTGAAACCATTCACAACACATCTCAATCCCCGTTTAAATGCCATTTTTCTCTCCCAGCAAAAAAACCCCCCTTTTTCCAAAACACACTATATTATTTTTTTCCAAAAAACCCTTCAACTGCAAACAGGGGCTGCACCTAAAGACTTTTTTAATTTTTTTTTGAAAGGCCTTTCGCCCCGCTAAAAATAAACCACATCTCACCAAACATATGAAAAATTTCAAAATAACAACTTTAACCCACCCCCGTGTTCCCTCCCCTTCCACCCAAATCCCCATCTTTAAATAAAAAAAGGAAAACAAGACAGGGCTCAATTATCTCCGTTTTCACCCCCAACGATGCAAGAATATAATCTTTTTAACCCCACTCCAAAACAAATTCGGTTTTTGACACTTCGAAAATCTCCAATTACATCAAATATTTTCCTTTAATCCATTCTTTAACAAAAAAGGGGCCCACATTTTTTTTCCTTTCACGAATAAAAAACCCTTTTAAAATCAAAAAACCCAACATACATTTTTCGATTAAAAAAAAAGTTTTTGTAAGTCCCCTTTAAAGTAAAAAAATTTTAACAACAGTGAGTACCTTTTTTTTAAATCCACTTGATACGCCCGTAAAATTTAAACCCCTTCAATCCATCCTGGCATAAAATTTTAAAAATTTGTCTAAAAAATTTTGCTACTTTTATGACAAAAATAAAATTTCCCCTCTAAAATTTTTTTTGGGTTTTAGTGCCCCCTTTTCTTGAAAAAAGGATAATTTAATAAGTTTTTCCAGGTTTTGGGGAAAAAACCCCCTTTATCAAAAAGTTATTAAAACCCTTTAAAAAAAAAAATCAATAAAAACATCTCCACCTTTCCTTTAAACACCCACCTTTTTTTTTTTGGCCACGGGCCTCCCTTTTGTTTTAAAATTTTTGTTACAGCAAGCCCAACTTCTTCTCTGATATGGGAGGGTTCAGGGGGCTTCCCTCTTCTTCGAAACATCACTCTTTATTTTCAAACCCCCTTTGCCCTCTTTCTTTTTATATCTCAACTCAATAGATTTTTAAAAAAATTTTAAAACCCAAACTTCACTGTTTAAAACCTATTTTGAACATTTTTCGCAAAATAAAATTTTTTTATAAAAATTTCCAAAAATTTCCTTTTTGGATGCTTACGCGAAATATAAAACTAAACAACAAATAAATTATACTGTTTTTCTTTTCTCTTTTTTCAGATGTTTGTATTTCTTCTTGCTAGGCAGGCCACGTCTTTTTTTTTTCTGTTTCAAAAACATAATAGCACCCCTTGTTTTAACTTTGCCTAACTTACATTCCATATCATACCAACCTATAATTTAACACTTTTTTAAATTAATTCCTTTTCATACAATGACTTGCTTTTATCCATTCATTAAACACTTTCCCAAAAAAACCAACCTTTGAAATAAAGATCAATCAAATTTTTGGCATGATCAACCCACGGCTTTGGTTTCATAAAATCATTTCCTGAATATAAATTTTTTTCCAAACCTTTTTCCCCACAAAAATTTTAAATCAAGGAACGGTCCCCCTTCTCGGGGAATTTCATCTTTTTTTCCTTTTTTTAACCCAAAAAAAAACGTAATTCAAGGGGCAAATGGCCGTTCTATTTCTCTAAAAAACCAAATTCAATGACGATAAAACCCTCAAAAAAAAATTCCTTAACGGGAAAAAAATAACCCAATTGACGCTACATCCTTTTTTTCGGATATTAATAAAATTACCTTTGGGAAATCCCCGAAAAAAAAAATACCGTTCAAAAAATCACAAAAAAATTTTTAACCAAATCAACAATTTTTCCCAAATAGCTTTTGAAACATTTCTCTAACCTTCTAAATTTGGTTGGGCAAAAAGACGAAGGTAAAAAAAAATTTATAAAAAGCGCACCTTATCATCAAAAATATCGGGAAAGCCCAAAGTCCGGGGCTTTTAAAATTCACCGGAAAAAAACACACACCCCAAAAACCAAAATCGCCCAAACAAAAATACATTCTTCAACTTCGTTTTAACCGTTTTCAACCTCAAATAACCAAAAAAAGGGTAAACCCCTTTTGGGAATATGGGCACAAACAAACAAAACTGCCAAAACCAAAAACACTCTTAAAATTTAAAAAACAAGAAAAATTAGACAGCCCGGTTTTAAATTTAAATGAAGGGAAGGGAAAAAGGGGCTAAATTAAAAATGACAACTACCCCCCTTTTCCGTCTTCCTCGTTTTTAAACTTAAAAGAGTTTTAAAAAACACAGCATAACCTAAAAATTTTTTTGGGGGTCATTTACAAAATTTTCAACAACAGATAAAATCGTTTTTCCCCACAAAAAAAAAAATGAATTCATTTCAGAAATTTACAAAAACCTTTACTTTCCCCAATGCAAAAACACAAGAACCCCACGTCTCTTAAACTTCACAGTAAAAACAGACACCCCCGCCCCCCCCCCCCCCCCCCCCCCCTCTTTCTTCTTGCATTGAGTTTGGGGCGGCACGTAAATATTTTGTAACAAGAACAATGAAACCTAGGGCCCAACACTGAATTTGTTTTTTTTTGACTCGTTTTAAACGGTTCACTTTTTACATTCCCCAGGAAGCCTTGGGGAAACTCGATTTTAAAATTTTTTTCCCCCTTGGGGGAAAAAAATGAAGAATTTTTGTTTTTTCCCCTTTGTATAAAATATTATATAATATTTTAATATATATATATATATATATAAATTATATTAATAAAATAAAATAAAAATTTTAATAATATTTTAAAACCACCACACCACCCTTAAAAAGGGGATAACTTTTTTTAAAATCAACTTGCTTAAAGGAGAGGCGGGATAAAAAAACTGTTTTCAATTGAAGCATTTTTACCCATTTTTCTTCCAAAAAGGATCAACAAAATAAAAAAACATGGGCCTTACGCTTTTTAAAAAGGTTCACAGGAAACTACGGGCCCTGGTTTTCGCTATAACACACTTTATTCAGCTAAAAGGAAATTTTCCCAAAGGGACAGCCCACCTGGGCCCCTTCCCCCCAAAATTGGGAAAAATTTAAGGGTTACCTGCCCATTTTTTATTAAAAAAACAGACAAATATTAAATAACAACGGGACCGATAGATAACAAGACCCAACAGACAACAGGAAATGTTTCTTTGGGGTTGTGTCGTTTTTGTTTGTGTGGTTGTGTGTTTGTTGTGGGGGTTTTTGGTTTTGGTGGGGTTGTTTTTTTGGGTTTGTGGGGTTTTTGCGGTTTTTTGGGGTTTGGGTTTTGGGGCGGGGGGCTTTGGGGTGCTTGTGCTTCTGTGCTTTCCCTTTTTTGTTTTGGGGTGTTGTGTTGTTGGGGTTGTGGTGGGGTTTGTTTTCCCTTGTTTTAATGCAGAAACTTTATAACTGCCATCTTTAAAATTTTTAAACTATCAGAAATGTCCCAGTAATATTTAACCTATGAAATCACCCCCAATTTTAAAATTCGTTGTTTTTTTTTTTCTCTCTTACAACAAACTAAAGGGATCGACCCAAATTTTTGATGCCCTTTCCGAATGCATCTTGCAATTCTGAAAATCTCTTACCAAATTTTTTCAAAATAGGTGCTATTCATAATTTAAACAAACGGGTCAAAAAAAAACATGGCAAAGATTTTTTCAAAACAAGAAAATAAAAAGCCCCCCAAAAAGGGCAGAGAAAAAACTTTAAAGAACCATTAAAACACACAGAGAAAATATGAAAAAAATGGGGACATTTCCACACGGGCTTCGGGGGAAATAAACTTTTTTAAAAAAAACCCCCGGGCAATTCTCACAAAGTCCGAATAATTCGATTTTTTAAACTGAAATTCACAAACCCTTTAAAAAGGGACATTCAAACACTACAACCATAAACTTTTGTCATTTTAAACCTTAAAAAAAGGAAAACCATTTCCCTTTTCCATACCATGATAGGGTTTTTTTCATTTTCCCTTGGGAAAAGGACATTCTTAAAATTTCCCATAAATATAGGGTTTTCACTTAACCTTAAAAAGACACCATTCTTACAATTTTCCAAAACCAGGAAAACGTTTCATTTAACCTGGAAAAAGACCCTTTTTCCCTTCATGACCCATGAAAACGGTTGTCACTTAACCTTAAAAAAGGACAGTTCTTACACTTCGGGACTAGATACTTGTCCAAAACCCTTGAAAAAGGACATTTTCTTCCCCTTTCCCGACTTTAATAGGGTTGTCATTTAAAACCTTTGAAAAAAGGACAGTTTTTCCCATTTCATGACCATGATACGGTTTCATTTAACCTTAAAAAGGGAAATTTCTTCCCACTTCAGCACTAAAAATACTTGTCACTTAACCTTAAAAGGGCCGTTTTTTACACTTCGGGACTATAATACGGTTGTCCAACAAAAACCTTAAAAAAGGGGACAGTTCTACACTTCATGACTATGATAGGGTTTGACCCCTTAACCTTGAAAAATGAAAAATTCTTACACTTCATGACCATGTTTACGGCATTAACCGGGAAAAAGGACATTCTTACATTTCCAGCCCATGATAGGGTTTCCATTTAAACCTTAAAAAAGGGACTTTTTCTTACACTTCAGACAATAATACGTTTTCATAACCTTAAAAAAAAGGACATTTTCTTACCTTCATCCCAAATAAACGGGTCACTTACTTAAAAGGGGGACATTTCTACACTAAAAGATTTGGATTCTTTTCACTTAAACCCTTTAAAAAATTACAGTTTTTTTAACATTTTCATGACCATAAAACGGTTGCCCACTTAACCCTTGAAAAAAAACACCATTCTAAAAACTTCATGCCCAAATAAAACGTTTGCCCACAAAACCTTTGAAAAAAAAAAACCTTCCCTTACATTTTCCAGGCCATGAAAGGGTTTTGTCTTTTTTCCCCTTAAAAAAGGACGGGTTCTTACACCCCAGATGATAGGGTTGTCATTTAAACCCGAAAAAGGACACCATTCTTACACTTCAAAACCCCATTCACGTTTTTTGCCCCACGGGGCCCCTACGACATTGACCCTCTGGGGCAAAATTAATTATTTTTTTAAATTTCGGCGGTTCGTTACCCGTCCCTTAATTTTTGCGGGGTTTGCTTTTGAAACCCTTTTTTTCCCGGTTCAGCTCGGGGACTTTCTCTTCCCCTCTCTCCTCTCCCCCTCCCCCCCCCGCATCCCTCTCTCTCTCTCTTTTTCCTCTCTCTCTCTTTTAATTCCCCTCCCGTGAAATTTCATCCTGCATTCCCACTGGCTGGCCCTTTCCTCAACCGTCTAGCCCTCACCTGTCTTTTAAACCTGCCCCACGTCAAATTCCCGGCTTGGGGGTTTTCCCCCACGGTAACTAGGGGGCAGGGGGCCCCACGGTTGGGGCGGGTTTTTCTCTTCACTCAGCGAAGTGTCCCGGGAGCGCCTCTCCCCGGGTTTTCACCACTTCGTCGAAGTAGGGTCAAACCTTTCATTCCTCCCTTCGGCTGTAGGGGGGGAACCATCTCTTTTCCGCATTTTCCTCTGTCCCACGACGGGAAAAGGGGGCAGAGAGCCCGTTTAAACCCATCACTTCTGGGTCCCCCAGGGAAATGGAAAGCATTTTTTTTCCGTTTTTTTGGGTTTGTTTTTTTTTTTGGGCCCAAATTTCCCTTCTTTTGGGCGAAATTTTTTTTTTTGTTTTAAAAATTTAAAAAAATATTGTTTGAACCGCTTTTCTTTTAAAATTCAATTTTAAACCGGCCTTTCTAAATTATACCCAAAAATTCTTTCCCCTTTTTATGCATCTGGGATGCGAAAGTCGGGGGGGAGGGGGGGAAAAACCGGGTGATTCGGGGTTGGGTACTTTTTGGGTCCGCTCGTCCTCCCCCGCCCCAAAATTTTGCCGGGCCCTCTTTTTCTTCCCCACCCCTTTTTTTTTGTGGAAAGGGGGAAATTTTTTTGTTGGAGCGTCTACGCAGTTAGTCGTTTGATGCGTTTGGGAAATTTGCCTTTTTGAAAGTTCAAAAAAATGGGGGAAATTTGGGCCTTGAATTATTTTTTTGCAAAGTATGAAATTTAAAAAGCAAGGGTTTCTGTATTTTCTTTTTCCTAAAAAGAAAATTTTAAACGTGTTGGGAAGGATAAACCCCTAAATTTCTTTTCCTTTTTTTTAACCGTGAATTAAACTTCTTACCTATTTTGTGGGGGAAATTTTGGAGCAACTTCCCTTGGTTTTTTACTGTTTTATTTTCGGGGCCGTGTTGACTATGCTTTAGTTTACCCACGAACCCCCCTCCCCCCATCAGCAGGGCGTTGGGTTTTGGACAGCAACCAACTGTCTGACTCCGGGTTCCGTCCCCTTTTTCTTTTTCCCCCATTCCTTTTTCCCTCCCCCCGGGGCTTCACCCGACCGGCCTTTTGGGGCCGGAAACTTTTTGGGGGGGGCCGCACCCCGGGTTTGGGCCCCGCCCCCGGGTGAAAAAGCACGGGGGCCTTTTGCCAAACGGCCCCTGACCCTTTTTCCGGGGCCCTCCAAACAACACCTCGTCCCAGGGGATGCGCCCCCTCCACCGTCCCGCCCCTTAAAACAGCCCATTTGCCCGGGTTGGTACTCTTTTCTCGTTTTGGGCGAAATTGTTTTTTGTCAGTTGCCCGCATCGAAAAAACCCCGTTCAAAAACCCGCCCCGGGTTTGGGGCACCGGGTGGTCGGGGTTGCCCCCTTTGGATTTTGAGAGGGGGGTTGGGGGGAATTTAAGGAAACACAAAAAAAGGGTTTGGTCAAAATGCAAAATTAAAACCCGGGTTTAAAATGCGTTTGGGGGGGGAAATGCTTATTTATAATTATGTCATTTTTGTGTTTTGAATGTTTAAAATGTGTGAAGCTTTTGGTTGAAATGCTTGATTTGATTGTCCCATGTTGTTGTTTGAACTTTTTGGGTTTTTGGGGTTTTTAATAAATGGGTGTTGTATTTAATCTTTTTTGGGGGGGCTCTTCGACTTTTGGTCGGGCCACCCCTCACCCCCATCAGCCCGACCTTCGGGCAACCCCCAGGGGGGGTTCTAAACTTTGGGGGGGCTCGCCCGGGGAAGGAAAGGGGCTCTACTGTTCTGTTTGGGGGATACCTGTCCATCCCCCCTTTTTGTATACTTTTTAGTTAGTTTGCGTTGTTTTGGGGGTTTGGCGGGTGACTCACGTGGGGGAAATCTTTTGGGCCTAAGGGAAAACTTCGGGATTTGGGCCGAGTAAACCCAAAGGGGGAGCCCGGCCGGGCCAACCCCCCCTTCCGCCGGTCCCTCACGCGATAGGGGCCCCTAAGATTTTCCCTTTTCCCTTTCCATTTCATCGTCTTTCCCGGGGGGGAGTGTAAACCTTTTTTTTTTCCCGGGTGGTTTTTAAAACAGTGGGTGTTTTCCTTTTGAAATTTTTCCCTCCTCCTTTCCCCGCCGCCTTTTTTTTTTTTTTTTCCCGGGTGACCCCCCCCAAACGTTGCTCATGCTGGGGAAAGCGCGTGTTCCCAAAAGGGGGAGCACCGGGACATATTTTGTTTTTTTTTTTTTTCTCCCCCACTGCACGTTGCTCTGCTGTGACGGGGTTTAAAAATTTGGAGCACCGAACTTTGTACGTTAATTTTTTTTTTTTTTTGGCTTTTTCCCAGCCCGCACCAAGAACGTGACTATCCACGTATTTGTTTCTTTCAAAAATTTGGGTTTTTTCCCCCTTTTATTTAAGAACCGTAGGTTTAGGGGTAAAGGGGCAAGGGCCGGGCGGTGGGGGGGCCCGACCTGCCCCAAAAAAAGGGGTTTTTCCCAGGGTTACCCCCCACTTTTTTTTTCCCACTTCACTACAGTACTTTACTTTTTCCCAAAGGGGGGTGGGCCGGGATAACCGACCTACTTTCACTACTTCTTCCTGGGAAAAACCTTTCCTGCGGGGCCCCCGACGGGAACTTCCGCCAAAGCGTCAGAGTATTAAAAGAAAACGGGGGGTTTTTCTGTTAGTCCAGAATCGGGGAAACCCCTCTTCCCCCATGCCCCCTCAAACTTTCCCCGGGGTTTTTTCCTCTTTGGAAATCAGCCCCAAAAGGGGAGGGGCCAAAAGGGGTCATCCTTCCTTGTGGGAAGGGGTAAATCCTGCTCGGGATACCCTTTCCTGTCCTATTTTTTTTGGAGACAGCGACGGGGGGAAAGGCCCTCCGAGGGAAAACGCAAGAGGACTGATGGGCAAAAACCCCCCCGGGGGGAAGGGGCTGTCAGGAAAGGGGGCCCTCCGTAGGGAAAAGCTTCAGGCAGAGCCCCCGAAAGGGAAACGGGATGGGCCCGGGAAAAGCTCTGAAAAAGGGAAAGGCTAATCGCTGCAGGGAAGGGGCCTACCGGGGGAAAGGGGCTGTCAACGGGAAAGCCCCCCCGTGGGAAAGAACAAACAAGGGAAGGCCCCTGCGTGGGGAAATGGAAAAAAAATTTCTTTCGCGGACCCCCCCAAAACTGAAAACCCCGGGGTTAATCACCAGCAAGTGATAGGGTTAGACCCCCCAAATTTTAAATTTTCCAAGTTCAGCCCCTAGTGGGGAACTTTGTTTTATGTTCTTAAGAAATTTACAGGGGTTGTGAGTTCTTTCCCAAATTTTCCCTGGGGAACAAAAGGCATGAAACCCTTTTTTTCGATTATCATGTACTGAAAAGGGAAGTGTCTCCCTAAATGAAGGCCGTCCCTTTTGCAGACAGCAATGGGTCTGCGTAACCTTTCCACCTTTCTCCAAAAGACTTTCAAAGGGGGAAAAAATTTAGGGCCATGAAAAAGAATAACGATGAACCTTTTGGCTTTTTGATACGCGTTAAAAACCCCAGGGACTCGCCCGTTTGCTAAGCTGGAGCGGAGGGTCCGGGTTTTCATCGAACACTGACCACCCTGTGGCCCCAAGTTGAGGATCCTAAAAGGCAGCAGCACCCCAGGATTTCCCCGGGTGCAATTCAAATCTGAAAGGGGTTTTTCTGAAACCCGTTTTTTTAAAACTATAAGGGGAACCCCCCAATACGGAAAAAAGGCCCCCCCCCGGGTTTTTGTGGGAATAAAGCGTCGACGAAAAACTACGGGTCGAAACAAAAAACAGGGATTTTATCGGACCTCACACCCCACTTGTTTTTTTCTTTTTGGGGGTCCCGCCACATTAAAAGATTTCCCTAAAGCCGCCGGGGGGTCAGGGGGTATTCCTTTCCCCCGTCCCTTTGTGCCTCGCTTAAAAGGGGGTCCACCCCGCTTTTAGGTTGGGTTTTAAATGCCCATTTTTTTCCCTTTTCCCTTTTGGGTTTTTCCCCTTTCGACTCATCAGGATTCGGGGGCACAACGTCTTTTTAAGGGAAAATTTTTTTCCCCGAGGGCCCCGGGGGGGCCATTATTTCTTTTGCGGGTTTGGGGCTTTTTAAAACCTTTCCCCCCTCCCCCTTTTTACTCCCTTCCTATTTTTCCACCCCCACTTCTGTGCGAATATGGGCATCCGGGGGTGGGACCTCGTATTTCCCCCCTCAAGGAATAAAATAAAAACCTTTTCAGACGGGCGCAGGCCCTTTTCTACGGGTCTGCCCCCAAAAAGGCTGTGTGGGGGTTACCACCGCCCAAAGCCAAAACAGGCAAATTGGGGGTCCCTTTTTACAAAACCCCATTCTCTACGAGGGTTTTGGGTAGGGTGAACCGGGTACCAGGTTCGTCCCAGGGCCCGGGCCCTTAAAGTCCAACGCCGCCCACAAAATGTGGTTTTCCCCCCTCATGGCCCGACACGCCAAGTACTTTTACCCCAAGGGAAAAAACCTTTTGGTCTTCCCCTCAGGGGGATGGGGGAACCCAAACAGCAGTCGTTCCCCAAACTTAGAAATCGTTCCCGCAGGCCCCTGATTTACCCCTGGGAGTCAAGGGGGTCAAAACACCCCCGAGCGGTGGAAAAGATTTTTTTCCGGCCGGAAAATTCTCAGGTTTGGGATACTGCCGCAGTTTTTCGATCTCGCAACGGGCAAAAGCCTAAGGCGCTTAGCGGGTTTCCCCCGATCATGCCAATTGGGGGAGCCTTCGCAATTGGGGTTACCTTGGGCCCAAAAATTTCCCCCATCCGATCGCGGCACCGAACATTTTGAGGTATTTTATCGACTCGATATCCAAAGGGGTCCCCCTTAGGGCTACAAACCCCCAAATTTCTGAAACTCTCGGGAATTTTGGAAAGCGGGGGACCCGGGGTGCCCAAGAAACCTTTCAAACCAAACCCCCGTTCTGTCCGAAAACCCTGGCCCCGGGAATGAACGCTCTTCCAAAAGGTTTACAAGGGGAAAAACATCACCCCATCTCCCACCAAAGGCCCTTTTCACGCTTTTAAAGGGCAATTTAAGCAGATTTCTCGCCTGTTGCAGAGCAACCTCGTATGGGGTCGTTTTCCTTTCCGCCGAGTTTTTCGCCAAAAGGATTTTTTACAAAGGAAAAAATCGCTTTTCCCCGTTCGAACTCCTTATGCACAACATTTCGCGGCCCACCAACCCCTCTTTAAGCAAATGGGACTCAAAAAACGATATTGGGAAACCCCTGTCAAAAAAGAGGATTTTTTGGTCCTCTGCGCAAAAACCCCATCGCTGACCCCTTTCCAGCTTGCTCCCCAACATTGGCTTTGGGGAAAAACCCAATTAAAAAAAAAGGCTTTTACACCGCTTTGGTTTAAAAGGGTTTTTACCAAAGGAGGGGTGTTTCTTCTTTTGCCCCCCAAAAAAGAAAAAATTTCAGCTTTTCTTGGGAAGGGGCCCCTTTTGGAGCTCATCGGGGGACTGGGGCTATAGGAAAAAGCGTCGAGGGAAGAACGCCCGTAAAAAAAGCCCAAACCCCCCAAAGGGGGAAATACGACGAACTTTAGTGCCAGGGAGAAACACCCCTTTTGTCGTGGGGAGTTGGGGATGAGGAAACATTCGGGGATTTTAGGGTATCCCCACTGTTTCCCTCCCTCGAGGAAAAAGTCGTGGCAGATGTTTGCTTTTTTATCAAACCTCTCCCCACTCAACAATCAAAAGGGGCGGTTTTGCCAAGAGTTCCCGGGCGCCCCCAAAAGAAGTACGGGCCGGGAAATTTTGGGGCTGGAGACCGATCATCATCCCTCCATCCTGGACCGGAAATTCCCCAGTTCCCTCCCCGACTTAGGAATTTGGGGATGAACTTCAATCTTTCGTTTTACTTTTCGCCATATCAAGGTTTCCCGCAAAACGAAGCTGAACTATCTCAGCCGAGCTCCGTAAACACAAATTGGAAAAATCATCAAAGGGGCACTCCCCCCAACCGGGGGTTTTTCCCCTTTTGTCCCTTTTTAAACAGGGTTTTAAATGGAAAAGTTTTTCCCCTTCAGGGGGTTAACGGTAGGGAACCCACTGGGTTTGATTGCTAATGTTTTTGTTTTAAAGGGGTTTTCTTTGGTTTTGGGGTTTAAAAGTAAATTATTTTCTCCCTTTAAAAAACAAACGTGAATGTTTTTTTTGGATTTTCGTACTCTTCCCATCACAAAAGGGTTGGGGGCGGGGCCCCCCTTGTTTGATTTTTTCCATCGTCAAGGGTTTAAAGACACGTAAACTTTAGAGAAAAAAGCCCTTTTTGAAGGGGGGTTTTTTTACGATTTGTCACGAGGCCCAAAGAAAACTGACCCATCTGGGGGGCGGAAATTTTTATTTATTTTTGTCGTTGCTGTGGGCGTGTACCGTCCCCCAAGGGCTTTTGGGCGTTTTTTCCCCCTTATGTCGTTTCACTCATTTTGGGGGGCCCTTTTTCTCCTCTCCTCCTCTCTCCTCTCCTCTCCCCTTTTCTCCCCTTCTCTCCCCTCCTCCTCCTTTTCTCTCCCTCTCTCTCCCTCTCTCTCTCTCTTCTCTCTAATTTCCCCGCCCTGCAATTCCCTCCTGCCCGTTCCCCGGGGGGTACCTTTTTTCTCCCAAAATTTTCTGTCCACCCCCTCTCACCTTCTTTTTACCTGCCGCACGTGCAAGGGTTTTTCCCCTTGGGGTTTTAGGGAAATTTTCCCTGTGGGGGTGGGCTGTTGGGCCCGCCAATTTGCTTTTGGCATTTTCCTTTACCGAGCGGGAAAATGTCTCGGGGGCGCCTGCCCTCCCCCCTGGGTTTTTCACCAATTTGTCCGAAAAGGAAAGGTCGGTTAAACCTCCCCTTCCTACTTCCCCGTAGGGGACTTTATCTCTTTTCCCCCATCCTTTTGCGGGCCTCTCACTACAAAACAGAGATTTTCCCTTTACCCATCACTTCTGGTCCCCCGGACTGGTAACATCATTTGGTTTTTTTGTTTTTTTTTTTTCCGGGTAATTCCCTTTCCCTTTTTTGCAATTTTCCTTTTTTTTTCAAAATTTTAAAAGAAAAAAATTTTTTTGAGACCCCTTTTTCTGGTTTTAAATTTAAACTTTTAAACCCGGGCCCTTCCCAAATTATTTCCAAAATTTTTTCTTTTTCTTTTTTTTGCCAACCCGGGATGCGGGACGGTGGGGGTGGGGGAGAACCTGGTAATTCTGTTTGGGAAAATTGCCTTGGGCTCGCCTTTTGCCCCCCCTCACAATTGCCGGCTCTTATTCTTTTGGCCCCCGCTGTTTGTTGGGGCAAGGGGAACGAGTTTTATTTTTGCAGCGTGGTACCCCATGATTATCTTTGGAGGGGTGGGAGAATTTTGTCTTTTTTTAAATGTTGCTAAAAATTGTGAAAATTGGGGATTAATTTTTATTGCAAATGTTAACAGGGAAAAAAGGGGAAGGGTTTCTGTATTTTCAGTTCCAAAAGAAAAATTTTTAACGAAAGAAAGGATAAGCCATGAAATTTTTTATTCATTTTTTAAACCTGTAATGTAACTTTTTACCTACTTCTGTGAGGGGACTTTTTTGCAAACGTTCCACGGTTGGTTTTGTTTACGTGTTTGTTCAAGGGCTGTGTTGAGCCCGATCTGTTAGTTTTTTTCCCCGAACCTCCCCCCCCCATCATGCGGGGGGTTTGGAAATTTTACACATATGCCAGAAGTACGGGTTCGGGTTTCCCGTAAACCCTTCTTCTTTTCCTTTCCCCTTCCGTTTTCCCCCCCCTCCCAGGGGGTTCACCCCGGGGCCCGCCCCTGGGTTGGGGGCCCTGCACTGGGTTTGGGGGCCCAAAACTGGTTGGGGCCGCGCGCTTGGGGGAAAGCACGTGGGGTTTTCCGAAAAGGGCCTGATCCCCCGTCCGGGACCTCCAACGACAACACCTCTTCCCCCGGGGTCCTCCCCCCCCGCCCCCGCACTTCAAACACCCCTTTGACCGGTGGGTTTGCTCTGTGGCGGCGATTTGGGGGTATTGTTGGTTTTCGGTTCACACCCAAGGGCACTCCCTTTAAGAACCACCCGGGTTTGGGGGGACCTTGGGGCTTTAGGGTGCCCCATGGGCTTTTGGGGAGCAGGGGGGGGGAACACCCTGAAAACACGGGAAAAGGGTGGGTGCGAAATGGGATTTTTTTAAAACATGGTTTTGTTGTGTGTGCTGGAAATGCTTATTTATAATTTTGGTCCCCGTTGTTGTGTTGGAATGCTTTAAATTTTGTGTAGGGCCCGGGGTGTTGAAATGCTTGATTTATTGTGCATGGTTTGTTTTTGGGAAAGCTTAATTGGATTTTGTGTTTTTTGGTTAAATGGGGTTTTTTTGGAAAACTTCTTGTTGGGCTCTTCGAGGGGGTGAGGTCAGTCCACTTTCCCCTTTCCCCCCCTCTAGAACCATCCTGTCCAGGGCAACCCCAGGGTCGGTTTGTGACAACCCCGAAACGGGTTTTTCACTTAACCTTGAAAAAGGAAAAACCGTTCCCTTTCACTTCATGACCATGAAAAACGGTTGTTTACTTAAAACCCTTTAAAAAAAGGCAGTTTTTTCCCCTTCCCGGGCATGAAGGTTTTCAAATTAAAACCTTTTAAAAGGAAGTTCTTACACCCTTTAAGGGCTAAAATACGGGTTTTCCCTTTTCCTTTAAAAAAGGCATTCTTCACTTCATGACCATGATACGGGTTTTCCTTATCCTTAAAAAAAACAGTTCTTACAAATTCAGACTATGATACGGTTTTTCCCTTAACCTTGAAAAAGGAAACCATTCTTACACTCATAACCCTTATACGGTTTTTTTCCCCCCTTAACCTTTAAAAAGGGCACCGTTTTTTACAAAATTCATGGGCCATAACTTTTCAATTAAAACCCTTTAAAAAGGACAGTTTTTTACATTTCAAACTAATTTATAAAAGGTTGTCACTTAAACTTTTAAAAAAGGGCTGTTCTTAAAACTTCCCGGACTAAGTACGTTTCACTAACCCCTTTAAAAAGGCAGTTTTTACACTTTATGACCATGAAACCCGGTTTTCCTTAACCCTTTAAAAAGGAAAAACCCTCAAAACTCCCGGGCCATGATACGTTGTCACTTTTAAACCCTTGAAAAAAAACAGTTCCCTTAAATTTAAACCATGAGGCCCGGGTTTCAAATTAACCCTTTAAAAAAGGAAAATTCCCTTAAAACTTCAGAACCCGGTACGGTTTTTCCCCTTAACCTTGAAAAAGGACATTTTACCACATGCCCATGAAAAAGGGTTTCACTTTTAAACCCCCAAAAAAGGGCACCCTTCTTACACTTTTTTACCACATACGGGGGGTGTCCCATTAACCTTGAAAAAGACATTTTCTTACACCTTTAGAAATAGAAAGGTTTTCACTTAACCCTTTAAAAAGGGCAGTTCTTAAAACTTCAAGACCATGATAAATTTTTCACTTAAAACCCTTTAAAAAGGGCATTCTTACACTTCATACCAAAAAGATAGGTTGTCCCCTTAAAAACCCTTTCAAAGGAAAACCATTCCTTTCACTTTTTTTTATGAACCCAAAAAACGGTTTCACTTTAAACCCTTTAAAAAGGGCAACCCTTCCCTTTCACCCATGACCATAACGGTTGTCCCCTTTAAACCAAAAAGGACATTTAACACTTCAGACCCTGACACGGTTGTCACTTAACCTTGAAAAAAGACAGTTCTTACCTTCATACCAAGGGTAAAAGGGTTTTCCCCTTAAAACCTTGAAAAAGGGCAAAAACCCTTCTTTCCAAAAAGACCAAGATCCCGGTTTTTCACTTAAAATTTAAAAAAAGGGCACTTTCCCAAAACTTCAGACCCATGACAAGGGTCACTTAACCTTGAAAAAAAAAAGTTTTTTACACTTCATGACCATGAAACGGGGCGCTTAAAACCTTGGAAAAAAGGGCAGTTTTTAAACTCAGACAAGATACGGGGTTTTTACTTAACCTTGAAAAAGGACACCATTCAAAACTTCAGGGCCATGAAAACGGTTTTCCCTAACCTTGAAAAAGGAAAATTCTTTAAAATTCATAAACCCTGAAAACGGTTTTCGCTAACCTTTGAAAAAAGGACAGTTTTTTACACTTCAGGACCCAGAAATTTCCCCTTTTAAACCTAAAAAAAAGGCAAACCCTTCTTAAAACTTCATGCCCCGATAAAAAATTTTTACTTTAACCCTTTAAAAAAACAGTTTTTACACTTCAGACTATATAAAGGTTTTTACTTAAACCCGGAAAAAAACAATTTTTTACACTTCAAGACTATATACGGTTTTTCACTTTTAACCCTTTAAAAAGGACACCCTTCTTACACCTTTAGACTATTGGAAAGGGTTTTCACTTAACCTTTAAAAAAGGGCAGGGGGGTTTTTAAAAACTTCAAGACCAGATTACGTTGGCACTTAACCGGGAAAAAGGGGCAGTTTTTTACACTTCAACCAATACGGTTTTCACTTAAACCCTTTAAAAAGGACAGTTTTTTACACTTTAGGGCTAGGTACGGTTTTCACTTAAACCCTTTAAAAAGGACACCAATTTATACACTTCATGACCATATGCGGGCGTCGCAACAAAACTAGGGTCCCGAAACAGGAGGGCCCTTGGGGGTAATGTAGCAAAGCTGCATACTAAACCCCCACTAGCACCCCGTCCCTTCCTGGGATTTCATGAAAAACAGACGGAAATCGCGAATTTTTTTTTCAAAGGGGTGATGCTGTAAATCTTGCCCAAAACGCTGGGTAAAACCCCCCCCCCCCCCTTTCCAGTTCCCCTTTTCCCTCTCTCTCCCTCCTCCACCATCTTCCCCGCACACCCTCCCCACCCTCTCCCTCCCCCACCCCCTCTGTGGGGGACGTTTTGGAAGGGGAAAACAAAACCGCGGATGCCAGGCTTTTTAAATAGCCCTTTTAGCAAGATGGGGCCAATCCCGGCCCAAATTTTGGTCTCCGCCACTCTGCTCTCTCTCTCTCTCTCCCCTTCTCTCCTCTCCTCCTCCCCTCCTCTCCATCTCTTTTCTCTCTCTCCCCCTCTCTCCTCCCCTCCTCTCCCCTCTGTTCTTCTTTTGAACGTCTCAAGACTCCTGTCTCTTCCTGCACTAATTAACTTTTGCTTTCAAAAAATTTTTTTAGTCTTACTTTTTGGGCCTTTTTTTTCACCAAAAGCATTTGTTTTCAGACTTTTGTTTTAAAAGAAAACCCGGGCCCAAAATTTTTTCCTTCCAAATTGGGTAGACTTTTTCCAAATCCTTTCCCTTTAAGCGTCGACTGGTTACAAATCTAACAAAACAGAAAATTGTTCTCTTGGGTTTGAACCCTCATCATGAGAATTTTACGACATACAAATGGGTTTACTTTGATCTTTTAAATGCAGCGGGCCTTTTATCTGTTTTAAAAATTTCCCGCAGGGCACTTTTATCTGTTAAATACAGCAGGGGCAAGGTTTACAACAGGGCCCACAAACCCTTTTATTCTTTAACCCCCAACTCTTTGATAAAAGCTCGGGGAACCTATCTAACCGCAAAATTTTTTTTTGGTGCTCTTACTAAAAAAGGGGACAGTGGAAATGCACTTTGGGGTCATACCCCAAATTTTTCCTGGGCCCTCTCGATGTGCAAACTGCTAAGGGGGGCCCCTTTTTCTCTAAAACTTTTTTATATTATTTTTATTTTTATTTTTGGGTGATTTTTTATTAAATTTTTTAATATTATTTATTATTATAATTATTATTATTAAATTAAAATTAAATTTTTATTAATTTTTTAAAATTAAAACGTTTTTTTCCCCCCTTTTTTTGGGCCCAAAAAAAAACACAGCTACAAATACTGTTTTCAATACGAAGACAACCCATTAACTGACAAATGTAATTTCTTTTCCCCCCAAGGGTTGGGCGTCTTTTTATATAGTATTATGAAAGTATGTATTTCTTTAAAACAGATATATAAAAGAATAACAAAGACGATTTGGAAATAGATTAAAAAACAGATAAAAAATAAAAGACTCACAGGGGAAAACAGTTTTTCCCTTTTTCTTTTTTGGGGCCTAAAGGAAAAATAAAAGGTTTTTGACACAAAACAAAAACCTTCCTTTCTTACCTTTTTCCCTTTAAAAAAACCCTTTAACTCATTTGTTTTCCCCTGAGAAAAAAATTTTTTGGAAAAAAAGAAACAATTTTAGAGCTGCCCTCAGTTTTAAACTTTTGGGTTTTTTTAAACCTCCGTCCCCCATGGAAAAAATCTAAAAACCCAGCTTAGTTTCTGAATTTAACCATCCTTGCACGGGCCCAAAAATTTTCATTGGAAAATTTACCTTCTGTAGGAACGAACCGGGATGGGATAGGAGAAAGACGAAAAATTTAATAGGAAAAACGACAAAATTTAGGAGGGGAAAGACAGAAAAACAATAGGAAAACACGGGAAAACCCGAGGGGAAAGACAGAAAAAACCCTGGAGGAGAAAGACAGAAAATCATATAGGAGAAAGACAGAAAATCATGGAGGAGAAAGACAGAAAATCATGGAGGAGAAAGACAGAAAATCATATAGGAGAAAGACAGAAAATCATATAGGAGAAAGACAGAAAATCATATAGGAGAAAGACAGAAAGTCATGGAGGAGAAAGACAGAAAATCATGGAGGGATGGCAGAGGAAGAGAAGGAAAGAAAAAAACAGATTCAAAATGAAAAGAACTATAAACACTATCAGAACAAGATGAAAGACACATTTACTGGCGCACAATTTCCCAAAGCCAGGCATACTGCTAAGCTGCCATTACCGCCATCCTCCTCCCCCGCGCCTCTTCTCCTTCCCCATCTTTTCATCCCTGTCCTTTTCACCAACCCCAAAGTCACAGTTTCAGGAACCCGGTTTCTCTGCCAATTTTACTTTGCAACTGATTTGAAGACTGGGTTTTAGGACGGCCTAATACGTTTCTAGACAATTATTGATGAACGATTTTCGCTGGCTGTGCAAACCTGTGGTGAGACTGTTGCCCTCTGTTCTCTCCTTCAATCCAGTGCAACATCAAGAACTGGGAGTGGGAGTGGGAGAGGTCCAAGCCCATCAAAGTCATGGCTAACCTGACTCCCAAAGAGGTCGATGCACAGGGCCGTTGTAAGGAAACTCATTTCACCATCCTAGTTTTGTTTGGATCTCTCCTTTCTTCTTCCTCACGCAAATTCCCTTCTTTCTGTATTGGCTCTTTTATAGAGGAAGTTGAGATCGATGTAATGATGTGGTGACACCTTGAACAGGTCTTACAGTGTGGTAGCAGACAGAAACGGACGGAGAATGAAAGGTGACTGAGATCAGGGAAGAATATTTATCAATGGTTCATGTGTTAAGCAATCTGACCTTTACGAATCAATCTCAATACAGTGCTGGCTGTCACTTGCGTGCTGTCCGCATGTGGTCAGCTGGTCAACATAAGCAGCATGACTCACCTGGCATCATGGTTACATCAGGCACAATACTTCTGGTTACAGAGACGTTTTTAATTGATTGTTTCTGATTGATTGTTTCTATTTCTTTTGCGTGTGAATGTCAAGCGAGTCTTCTGACATGACAATTTCAAAGCAGTAGTGTTACTTTTCCAGTCATTTCAATTCGTTATCCCACCTAACAAGCATTCGACTGCATACTATGTGGCTCAATCGTATCAGCAAAAAACAGTAGTGTGTCGAGGGTTTGAGAATGCAACACAAATGTTTTGAAACAATCACTTATACTTATCCAAAAAATCTAGTACATAGGGATAACAGACTTCAAAATCGCTCTTACATGCACCATAAAAGGATAGTGAGTCCCAGCCTAGTACGTATGGTCAGTAATTGTACTCCCCTCATTTCGTTCCGAATTCCTAGACATGATTTTCTTGTTTTTCCGTGTGCATTTTAATAAAGAATGTGAATAGTCTGGTAATCAACTTTCTACATAATTCGTATATCTTTATATACTGATATGTTTGTCAAAACCGTTCCTAAAAATGCAGTTGTCTATATAGTCTGGATAATGAAATGAGCTGGGAGAAGAGATGGGACATGGTCTTCCACCCAGGGAAATGTACCACACTACCTGTAACCCGCAGCAGGAAAGGCGTACTCAAGCACCAATACCAGCTACACGGGCACACGCTAGAAACAGTTAGCAACGTAAAGTACCTTGGTCTGACTTTCACCAAAGACCTCAGCTGGAATGAACAAATCAGCAGTGTTTGCTCGAAGCCAACAAGAGACCCTTGGTTTCTCAAGGCCAAACCTGAAAATTAGCCCCCTGGGAATCAAGGAGACAGCATACAAGACCCTTTCGCGACCCATCATGGAATATGCTGCAACAGTCTGGGATCCCTACACAGAGGAGAACATCGACAATATTGTGCGACCCATCATGGAATATGCTGCAACAGTCTGGGATTCATACACAGTGAACATTGACAAGATCGAGAACATACAGCGCAGAGCAGCTCGATTCGTCTTGAGGCGCTATCGCAACGCCTCAAGCGTATCAGACATGATTGACGAACTGCGATGGCCCTCGCTCCAAGACAGACAACAGACTGCCCGCTTCACCATGCTATACAAAATCCGAAACGACATAGTGTGCATGAACAGCATAAAGCAAAAGATGGAGCCTGCGGTGGCCCGCCAGAGGAGAGGCCACGACCATCAATATAACCAACCAAGATGCCGCACACAATACCAACAACAGACTTTTCTACCAAGAACAATCCGTGACAGGAACCGTCTGCCACAGAGGGTCGTGGAGGCCACAATCATCGACACTTTTGTGTCAGGGGCCTCCAGACTCACTAAACAGTTTTTTTTTCTTCTTTTTTTCGATGTCGAGCATGTGAGGCAGAACCAAGGCTGCAAAACCCTTGTCTTTACCACGTCATTATGTCCAGCATGTGGGGCAGAACCAAGGCTGCAAAACCCTTGTCTCTACCACGTCATTATGTCCAGCATGTGAGGCAGAACCAAGGCTGCAAAACCCTTGTCTCTACCACGTCATTATGTCCAGCATGTGAGGCAGAACCAAGGCTGCAAAACCCTTGTCTCTACCACGTCATTATGTCCAGCATGTGGGGCAGAACCAAGGCTGCAAAACCCTTGTCTCTACCACGTCATTATGTCCAGCATGTGAGGCAGAACCAAGGCTGCACAACCCTTGTCTCTACCACGTCAATATGTCCAGCATGTGGGGCAGAACCAAGGCTGCAAAACCCTTGTCTCTACCACGTCATTATGTCCAGCATGTCAGGCAGAACCAAGGCTGCACAACCCTTGTCTCTACCACGTCATTATGTCCAGCATGTGGGCCAGAACCAAGGCTGCAAAACCCTTGTCTCTACCACGTCATTATGTCCAGCATGTGAGGCAGAACCCAGGCTTCAACAACGTTGTCTCTACCACGTCATTATGTCCAGCATGTGAGGCAGAACCAAGGCTGCAAAACCCTTGTCTCTACCACGTCATTATGTTCAGCATGTGGGGCAGAACCAAGGCTGCAAAACCCTTGTCTCTACCACGTCATTATGTCCAGCATGTGAGGCAGAACCAAGGCTGCACAACCCTTGTCTCTACCACGTCAATATGTCCAGCATGTGGGGCAGAACCAAGGCTGCAAAACCCTTGTCTCTACCACGTCATTATGTCCAGCATGTGAGGCAGAACCAAGGCTGCACAACCCTTGTCTCTACCACGTCATTATGTCCAGCATGTGGGGCAGAACCAAGGCTGCAAAACCCTTGTCTCTACCACGTCATTATGTCCAGCATGTGAGGCAGAACCCAGGCTTCAACAACGTTGTCTCTACCACGTCATTATGTCCAGCATGTGAGGCAGAACCCAGGCTGCAAAAACCTTGTTTCTACCACGCCGGGCTCTCCTTCTTTTGGTATCCTCTTTTCTACATTCCGTCTCAACATGTCTGAAATTTGACATCTACATTTAGAGCATATACGGAAAGGCGTAGAACTGTTTGCCTATTTTATGAATCTAACTGTAATGTGAATATGAGCTAATGAATAAGGACATGTGATGTAAAGCGCTGTAATTAGGTATTTTGAATAAATTTAACAAATGTTCAGGATTATTATTACCTGAGTTACATTTCACTTTTGTAACACCAGTCTCCTTTCAAATTTCTCAGCGTGTCCTTCCCCCCCCCCCCACCTATCTCTCTCTCTCTCTCTCTCTCTCTCTCTCTCTCTCTCTCTCTCTCTCTCTCTCTCTCTCTCTCTCTCTCTCTCTCTCTAATGCTTCCCAATCACATCACAATAACAAAGAATCTAACACTAAACAATGTCATTTCGTTACCTATCCCAATCCCTCCCCTCTCACTGCCATACTCCTCAGATGTTGTCAGTCAAACAATGACAAAGTCAGTGCCATACTCCTCAGATGTTGTCAGTCAAACAATGACAAAGTCAGTGCCATACTCCTCAGATGTTGTCAGTCAAACAATGACAAAGTCACTGCCATACTCCTCAGATGTTGTCAGTCAAACAATGACAAAGTCACTGCCATACTCCTCAGATGTTGTCAGTCAAACAATGACAAAGTCACTACCATACTCCTCAGATGTTGTCAGTCAAACAATGACAAAGTCACTGCCATACTCCTCAGATGTTGTCAGTCAAACAATGACAAAGTCACTGCCATACTCCTCAGATGTTGTCAGTCAAACAATAACAAAGTCACTGCCATACTCCTCAGATGTTGTCAGTCAAACAATGACAAAGTCACTGCCATACTCCTCAGATGTTGTCAGTCAAACAATGACAAAGTCACTGCCATACTCCTCAGATGTTGTCAGTCAAACAATGACAAAGTCACTGCCATACTCCTCAGATGTTGTCAGTCAAACAATGACAAAGTCACTGCCATACTTCTCAGATGTTTTCAGTCAAACAATGACAAAGTCGTCAATTAAGGGAGCCATTAGGGGAGTTTCGATCATTTCGTTCCCTTCTTTCCTTGTCTATCGTCTGAACAGCTTCATAATGACTTTGTAAATGTTAGAAACTCTCGGTGGGGCTTGGAATCACAAACTTGTGTAAGAGGAAGATCTGGCGTACTGTCTGTCATTTTGTCATTTAGGTTTCAAAGTGAGGTCACTGCAGGAGGGAATTTAAAGAAGGTCACACGCACAGAGAATTACTGTGCTATCAAACGAAAGAATAAACACATTACAAAAACAAACTCAACATTTCGACCTCTTGGTTGAGAGCAAAGAAGTGGAAACGCTTAGCGTTTGTTTTGTAATTAATTGTTCATTGCTTTTTTCATTCGGGGGCACGGAATTCTTATTAATTTACTTGTCATTATTCAGATCTACAGGGTCTTAATGGTCCGCACAGTTGAGAGAAGGCGAGGCTGAGAGAGAGAGAGACAGAGAGAGAGAGAGAGAGAGAGAGAGAGAGAGAGAGAGAGAGAGAGGTAGAGAGAGGTAGAGAGAGCGAAGAGAGAGAGAGAGAGAGAGAGAGAGAGAGAGAGAGAGAGAGAGAGGAGAGAGAGAGAGAGAGAGAGAGAGAGAGAGAGAGAGAAGAGAAGAAGAAGAAGAAGAAGAAGAAGAAGAAGAAGAAGAAGAAGAAGAAGAAGAAGAAGAAGAAGAAGAAGAAGAAGAAGAAGAAGAAGAAGAAGAAGAAGAAAAAGAAGAAGAAGAAGAAGAAGAAGAGGAAGAAAAAGATTGATTGATTGATTGATTGATTGATTGATCTTTAATACCCAAGGATGAAGATTTTAGGCCAAAGCCTAGTCTTACAATCTGTCCTTGTCATGCATACATTATTTCAGCACATATCATTCATACAGAAAATTCAACATAGCAACATGATAATCTAATTCTACAATGATAAGCAAACTGCTCATAAAAGCACTAATGAGATGGGGGATGGTAAAACAAAAGGAAACTTACAAGCAAACAAACAAACAAAAACTACAGAGAGAGTGAGGTCAGAGGAGGGTGGGGAAGGGGAGAATGGTAGGTAGGGGGAGGAGAAAAGGGATGGTAGACAGAGTGGGAGTGGGGTATGGCAAGGCATTTAGACTCGCACTAGGTGTTCCATTTCATGCCAGTGCATCAGGAACGTATTACGAAGCCGGAGTTCTGCCCCTTGACGACTATAGAACTTGGCCTGTGCTAAATTCATCCTACGTAGCTCATCTGTTCAGAACTCAAGCAAAGATGAATTAGCTTTACGATCAGATACCCATTTCCGAAGCGAGCTAGATCTATTAAAATTTCTAATACAACCATAATGACATATTCCTCAAACTTATTGAAAGACGCTGAGATTGATCCCTTTAAAGGGAATATTGCTGATCGTTTTCCGTACCCCCGTTTTCCAAATTGGGAATTGCACACCGCATGTTTTGATTATAAATATACTGATCTACAAAAAAATGTTAACAATATATATTTTTCCTCTCTTGCCAAATCTCATATTGATAGTAAATAATTCACATCTCCTTAAAGTTTTCACCGATGGATCACTGTTAAATGAAAACGCTGGAAGTGGTTTTGTTATTCCTACCCTTAAAGTTGAAAATCTTTTCATCTCGGGAAGGGGTTTTTCTAATCTTCACGGCTGAGCTGGTGACAATTCTAATGGCGCTTAACTTTCTTGTTGATATTTCCACTTACTATCTACAAAACACTTTTCTGTGTGGATTCTAAATCTGCCCTTTCAAGGCCTTGAATCTGTTGCTGTAAAAAATCGAGGTGAGGTGATTTAGAAATAAAACTCTTTTTCAGTATTCTTATATCAAGAGGTACAACAGTTGATTTTTGCTGGACCCCGTCTCACTGGGGGATTTCGGGTAATGAATGGGCTGACCGGGCTGCCAGAAAAAGGAGCACGAAAGTCCGATGAATCCATAGAAATCAAATTTCCTCTGTGTTTATACGAAGGATATGGTCTCTTAAAAAAGACGTGCATTGAAAAGGTTTATGAAGCCTACAAAAAACTTGGTTCTTACTAAAATACATCTACCTCACTCCAAATTGCTTGCCTGTGGACAAATCCCAGTCAGCTACTTTTTCTTCTAGCAATGCGGTTAAATTGGAAAAAATTACCCATCAATTGGCCCAAAGCAAACGTACTTGAAAAAAAGTAACCGAAACTTGAATCCCTGTTTTACAGGCTTAAGCTAAACGCTTTCCGTACAAAATTTCGCAAAAATTTAAATTTGCAATCTGCGGAGCAGTTGAAAGTTTCACAACCTCTCTTCTTTTCTACTGCGCATATTTCAAAAAGGAAATCCTGGGCTGCCCCACGACTTGATGGCACGTGTATTTTCCAGAACTTACCAGGTCTTGTTTCTTTTGTTAATTCCTTGATGATTAGTCCAATGGGCTCCTTTTTGTAACAAGTGTTCCTTTCAGATATGAGCGCTTAACATTTTGGTTATACCAGATATCCTGTACTCCTTTATGTTTTAATACTTGCTTTGGGCTAATGTTAATTGTAAAGAATTTTAGTATGAATCACTATATATAGCTACGGCTCGTTTAAAAAATCTCTTATCGGTCCCCTCAACACACACACAGACCCCACACACACACACACACACACACAACACACACAAAACACACACACACACACACACACACACCCACACACACACACACACACACCACACACTCATCTTCCCCACACACACACACCCCACACACACACACACACACACACACAACACACACACACACACACACTCACACCACACACACACACACACACACACACACACACACACACACACACACACACACACCACCACACACACACATGCACACACACACGCTATTTCCCTAACTCTGTCTTAAAATCACTTATGTGAATAGACGTTAAATTTAAGAACGAACGAAAAACACACGCGCGTGCGCAAAGATACATTTTCTTTCATTTATTCATCATTCATTCATCGGTTCCTTCATTGTTTCATTCATTCATTCATTCATTCATTCATTCATTCATTCATATTAAGACGCCATTTTACATTCCACGATAGTTGCCATTCCAGGGATTCCCCGTACTTCAGGTGAATTTTCACAGGTAGGAACTTGACCAGTCTGTCCTTGATGTCCCACCCCGATTTCACATAGACCTTTCCTTAATGTTTATATGATGATTTAGATCTATCCTCAAGACACTGGCCAAAGAACATACAAACGTGATGTTGTCTGACCTGTAGAACACTTTTCTTAATGTTTATATGATTTATTTAGATTTTATCCTCAAGACACTGACCAAAGAACATACAAACGTGGGTGTGGTCTGACCTGTAGAACACTTTTCTTAATGTTTATATGATGATTTTGATTTATCTCAAGACACTGACCAAAGAACTACAAACGTGATGTGGTCTGACCTGTAGAACACTTTTCTTAATGTTTATATGATGATTTAGATCTATCCTCAAGACACTGGCCAAAGAACATACAAACGTGATGTGGTCTGACCTGTAGAACACTTTTCTTAATGTTTATAGATGATTTAGATCTATCCTCAAGACACTGGCCAAAGAACATACAAACGTGATGTGGTCTGACCTGTGATTTCAGGAACTGAAATATCAGTCATGGTATGAATTTGAATTAACCCATTATCAACTTAGAAGTTTTCACAATACCTGTATACTGTCAAAGTCGAATTCAAATGTAGATGAGATTATTTGAAATATACACCTTGTGTCAGGCGCAGAAAGCTGAAACAATTCAGGCTGCAACCCAGATCTTTCCATTCAAAATCTTTTCATTTTCAATACAAACAAGATTAAGGTTGTGTTTTGTTAACGAGAGGCCTACAAAGGAAATCTCTTCTTAATAGAAAATGAATCGTCGCGGCCTCTGAGTCATGCAGTCGTTGTGTGCTTTTACACAATGCTTCCTCATCGATAATATGTTACCAACGATCAAAACAGATTTATAGGAGCGTTCGATATAATAAATGTTATCGTTGGTAAAACGAAGTGCCTCTGTGCACTCAGCAATCAGGAGGAATGTTGTCAACACACAGGCTATCAGAGGAATGCTGTCACACACATCCTATCTGAGGAATGGTGTACAGTGGCACACACAGTTCAGAGGAATGCTGTCACACACAGTGACTCAGCAATCAGTGGAATGCTGTCAGGTGCACCAGCTATCCGAGATGCTTGTCACCACACAGTGCACACAGCTGATCAGAGGGAATGCTGTCACGTGCACAAGCTATCTGGTGAATGCTGTTCACACACAGTGCACATCAGCTACAGGGAATGCTGTCACAGTTGCACACAGCTATAGAGGAATGCTGTCACACACAGCTATCAGAGGGAATGCTGTCACAAACAGTGCACAAAGCTATCAGAGGATTGCTGTCACAGTGCACACAGCTATCAGAGGATGCTGTCACTGTCGCTCACAGCTATAGTGGAATGCTGTCACACACAGTGACAACAGTATCAGGAGGAATACTGTCCCACTCAGCTTATCAGAGGAATGCTGTCACAGTGCCTACAGCTATCGAGGGAATGCTGTCACAGTGCACACAGCTATCAGAGGAATGCTGTCACAGTGACACAGCTATAAGAGGAATGCTTGTCACCAACCGAGTATCAGAGGATTGCTGTCACACACAGTGCACACAGCTATCAGAGGATTGCAGTCACACACAGTGCACACAGCTATCAGAGGAATGCTGTCACACACAGTGGCACACAGCTATCAGAGGATGCTGTCACAGTGCACACAGCTATCAGAGGAATGCTGTCACACAGACGTTGGCTCTCAGCTATCAGAGGAATGCTGTCACACACAGTGCACACAGCTATAGAGGGAATGCTGTCACAGTGCAACCACAGCTATCGGTGAGGTATGCTGTTAACACAGGTGCACACAGCTATTCAAGGAAATGCTGTCCCCCCCCCCCAACAGGTTGTTGCATTACAGCTATAAGAGGAATGCTGTCACCCTTGCCCCCCTACTCAGAGGATGCTGTCACACACTGTTCACACAGCTATCAGAGGAATTGCTGTGACACACACAGTTATAAGAGGAATGCTGTCAACACAGTGCACACAGCTATCAAGAGGATGCTGTCACAGTGCACCAGCTATCAGAGGAATGTGTCCACAGTGCACACAGCTATCAGAGAGGAATGGCTGTCCTCAAAGTGCACCACAGCTATCAAAGGAATGCTGTCACAGAAGCACACAGCTATCAGAGGAATGCTGTACAGTGCATACAGCTTCCATCGAGGAATGCTTGTCACACACCAGTGCACACAGCTATCAGTGGAATGCTGTCACAGTGCACACCGCTATCAGAGGAATGCTGGTCCACACACAGTGCACTCGCTATCTGAGGAATGCTGTCACAGTGCACACAGCTATCAGAGGAATGCTGTCACACACAGCTATCAGAGGATGCTTGTCACAAAAAACCAGTGCACACAGCTATCATGAGGAATGCTGTCACAGTGCCACACAAGCTATCAGAGGAATGCTGTCATGTGCAACAGCTAACAGAGGAATGCTGTCACACACAGTGCACACAGCTATCAGAGGATACTGTCCAACACAGCTATCAGAGGAATGCTGACAGTGCTTACAGCTATCAGAGGAATGCTGTTCACAGTGCTCACAGCTATCAGACGGTAAAGCTCTGCCACAGTGCACACAGTATAAGAGGAATGCTGTTACACCGATATCAGGAGGATGCTGTCACACACAGTTGCACACAGCTTTCAGAGGAATGCGTCACACACAGTGAACCACAGTTATCTGAGGTATGCTGTCACACACAGTGCACAAGCTATCAGAGGAATGCTGTCACAGTGCACTCCAAGCTATCAGAGGATGTGTCACACACAGGGCACACAGCTATCAGTGGAATGCTGTACACACAGTGCCACACAGCTATAAGGAGAATGCTGTCACAGTGCACACATGCTATCGGAGGAATGCTGTTACTACACAGTGCACACAGTATCAGGGTATGCTGTCACAGTGCATACCGCATATAAGAGGAATCGCTGTCACACACAGTGACACAGCTATCAGTGGTTTGCTGTCACACCAAAGTGCCACTGCTATCAGAGGAATGCTTACATACACAGCTTAAGAGGAAGCTAGTCGCACACAGTGCACACAGTATCAGAGGATGCTGTCACAGTGCACACAGCTATCGTGGAATGCTGTCACAGTGCACACAGCTATCAGAGGAATGGCTGTCACACAAAGTGACACACAGCTATCAAAGAATGCTGTCACAGAGCACAAGCTATCAGAGGAATGCTGTCACTGTGCATACCAGCTACAGAGGAATTGCTGTCACACACAGTGCACACAGCTATAGAGGAATGCTGTTACACACAGTGCACACAGTTTCAGAGGAATAATGTCACAGTGCACTCAGCTGTCAGAGGTATGCTGTCACACGCAGTGCAGTAGGATCGGAGGAATGCTGTCACAGTGCACACAGCTATAAGAGGAATGCTGTCACAGTGCCTCACAGTATCAGAGGAATGCTGTCACAGTGCACACAGCTGGTAAGTGGAATGTAGTCAACACACAGTGCACATGCGATCGAGGTATGCTGTCACGTGCACCACAGCTATCAGAGGATTGCTGTCACAGTGCACACTAGCTACCAGAGGATGCTGTCCAGTGCACAAAGCTATCAGAGGGAATTGCTGTCACAACAGTGCACAGCTGTCAGAGGAATGCTGTACACACAGGAGCACAGGCTATCAGAGGAATGGCAGTCACAGTGCACACAGCTATCAGAGGATATGCTGTCACACACAGGTGCAACAAGCTATCAGAGGAATGCAGTCACAGATGCACACAGGGTATTCAGAGGATGCTGTCACAGTGAAACAGCTATAGAGGATTGCTGTCATACACGTGCACACAGCGATCAGAGGAATGCTGTCACAACACAGTGCAACAGTATCAGAGGAATGTTGTTCACACACCGCTATCAGAGGAATGCTGTCACACCCAGTCACACCGTCTCAGAGAAATGCTGGTACAACAGTGCACACAGCAATCAGAGAAATGCTGTCACAGTGCACACAGCTTTCAGGGAATGCTGCACAGTGCAACCAGCTATCAGAGGAATGCAGTCACAGTGCACACAGCTATCAGAGAAATGCTGTCACAGTGGCACACAGCTATCTGAGGATGCTGTCAACACATGCACACAGCTATCGGAGGACATGCTGTCACACACCAGTGCACACAGCTATCAGAAGAATGCATATCACAGTTGCACACAGCTATCAGAGGAATGCTGTCTAGTGCACACAGCTATAAGAGGGAATGCTGTCAAAGTGCACTCTGCTATCAGAGGAATGCTGTCACAGTGCACACAGTATTAGAGGAATGCCTGTCACAGTGCACACGCTATTCAGAGGAATTCTGTCACACTACAGTGCACAAAGCTATCGGGAATGCTGTTACACACAGTGCACACAGCTTAGAGGAATGCTGTCAACACACAGTGCACACAGCAATCAGAGGGATGCTGTCTTAGTGCACACAGATATCAGAGGAATGCTGTCAAGTGCCAACAGTATCAGAGGAATGCTGTCAAACCACGTGCATACAGCTGTCAGTAGGAATGCTATCACAACAGTGCACAAGCTATCAGAGGAATGCTGTCACACACAGTGCACACAGCTATCCGAGGAATGCTATCACACACAGTGCACACAGCTATCAGGTGGAATTGCTGTCTCACACAGCTATCAGAGAATACTGTCACACACAGTGCATACAGCTATCAGAGGAATGCTGTCACATGTGCGCACCAGCTATAGGAGGATTGCTGTCACAGTGCACACAGCTATCAGAGGAATGCTGTCACACACAGTGCACACAGCTATCAGTGGAATGCTGTCACACCACAGTGCACAACAGCAATCAGAGGAATGCTGTCATAGTGCACACAGCTATCAGAGGAATTGCTGTCACAGGGCACACAGTATAGAGGAATGCTGTCAACACCGTGCATACAGCTGTCAGAGGAAATGCTGTCACACACCTGTGCACACAGCTATAAGAGGGAATGCTGTCACACTAAAGCTATCAGAGGAATACTGTTCACACACAGTGCGCAAGCTATCAGCGGAATGAAGTCACAGTAGCGCCCACAGCTATCAGAGGACTGCTGTCACAGTGCACACAGCTATAGAGGGAATGCTGTCACACACAGTGCCACACAGCTATCAGAGGAATGCTGTAAAGTGCCACAGCTTTCAGAGGAATGCTGTCACACACAGTTGCACACAGCTATCAGAGGAATTGCTGTCACAGTGCATACAGCTATAAGAGGAAATGCTGTCACCACAGTGCACACAGCTATCAGTGGACTGCTGTCACACACAGTGCACACAGCTATCGAGGAATGTTGTCACTGCTGCACTCAGCTATCAGAGGAAATGCTGTCAACACAGTGCACACGCGATCGGAGGAATGCTGTCAACTCAGTGCACTCAGCTATCAGAGGATGCTGTCACAGTGCGCAAGCTATCAGAGAAATGCTGTCACAGTGCACACCAGCAAATCAGAGGACTGCTGTCACAGTGCACACAGCTATCTGAGGAAGTGCTGTCACACAACAGTGCACACAGTTATCAGAGGCATGCTGTCACACAAAGTGCACACAGGCTACAGAGGAAGGCAGTCACAGTGACACACAGCTATCAGAGGAATGCTGTACACACAGTGCACACAGCTATCAGAGGAATGCAGGGCTCGTGACACAGGTATTCAGAGGCATGCTGTCACAGTGACACAGGCTATCAGGGGAATGCTGTCACACACCGGTGCACATCAGCTATCAGAGGAATGCTGTTACACACGTGCCACACAGCTATCAGAGCGAATGTTGTCACACACGCTATCAGAGCAATGCTGTATACACGGTGACACAGCCCATCAGAACGGAATGATTTCACAGTGCACACAGCTATCAGAGGATGCTGTCACAGTGCACACATCTATCAGCGGAATGCTGTACAGTGCACACAGCTCTCAGAGGAATACTGTCACGGTGCACACAGCTATCAGAGGAATGCGTCACAAACAGTGCACACAGCATCAGAGGAATGCTCGTCATAGTGCACACAGCTATAAGAGGATGCTGTCAAAGTGCACACAGCTTATCAGAGGAATGCTTTGTCACAGTGCACACAGCTATTAGGGAATGCTGTCTCAGTTGCACACCGCTATCAGAGGAATGCTGTCACACACAGTGACAAAAGCTATCCGAGGAATGCTTGTTACACACAGTGCACACAGCTATCAGAGAACGCTGTCTCACACCACAGTGCACACAGCTATAGAGGGCCTGCAGTCACACCACAGTGCACACAGCAATCAGAGGGAATCTGTCCCACACAGTGCACACAGCAAGCAGAGGATTGCTGTTTAATAGTGCACACAGTATCAAGAGGAAATGCTGTCACAGTGCACCAAGCTTTCAGAGATTGCTGTCACACTCAGTGCATCAGCTGTCCAGAGGAATGCTATCACAACAGTGCACACAGCTATCAGAGGGATTGCTGTCACACACAGTGCACACAGCTATCAGAGGAATGCTATCACAACTGTGCACACAGCTTCAGAGGAATGCTGTCACACGCAGCTATAGAGGAATACTGTCACACACAGTGCCAAGCTATCACGAGGAATGCTGTCACAGTGCGCACAGCTATCGAGGCTGCTGTCACAGTGCTCACCAGCTATCAGCGGTGGAATGCTGTCTCACACAGTGCACACAGCTATCAGAGGATGCTGTACACACAGTGACACGCAATCAGAGGAATGCTGTCATAGTGCACACAGCTATCAGAGGAATGCTGTCACAGTGCACACAGCTATAGAGGAATGCTGTCACACAACAGTGCATACCGCTGTCAGAGGAATGCTGTCACAAACAGTGCACACAGCTATAAGAGGATGCCTGTCACACACAGCTAATAGAGGAATACTGTCAACACAGTGCGACAGCTATCAGAGGAATGCAGTCACAGTGCGCCACAGCTATCAGAGGTAAATCGCTGTCACAAGTGACACATAGCTATCAGAGGATGCTGGCAAACAGTGCACCCCCCGCAAGCTATAGAGGAATGATGTCACAGGCACACAGCTATCAGAGGTATGCTGTACACACAGTGCACACAGCTATCAGAGGATGCTGTCACAGTGCATACAGTATAAGAGGGAATGCTGTACACACAGTGCACCAGCTATCAGAGGATGCTGTCACACACAGTGCACACAGCTATCGAGGAATGTGATGTCACTGTGCACTCGCTATCAGAGGTAATGCTGTCACACACAGTGACACGCGATCGAGGAACTGCTGCACACACAGTGCACACAGCTATCAGGGAATCGCTGTTCACAGTGGCACAGCTATCAGAGAAATGCTGTAACAGTGCACACAGCAATCAGAGGAATGGCTGTCACAGTGCACCAGCTATAGAGGAATGCTTGTCACACACAGTGCACACAGATATCAGAGGATGTGTGTCACACACAGTGCAACAAGCTAGCAGAGGAATGCAGTCACGTAGCTAACAGCTTATCAGAGGAATGCTGTTCACACACAGTGCACACAGCTATCAGAGGAATGCAGTCACAGTGCACAAGGTATCGAGGAATGCTGTCACAGTGCACACAGCTATCAGAGGAATGCTGTCACACACGTTGCCACAGCTATCAGAGAATGCTGTTACACACAGGTGACCTCACAGCTCATCAGATGAGGATATGTTGTCACAACCGCTATCAGAGCAATGCTGTCATACACGGTTGCTCACATCCATCGAGGATGATTTCACAGTGCACACAGCGATCAGAGGAATGCTGTCACAGTGCACCAATCTATCCTGCGGAATGGCTGTCACAGTGCACACAGCTATAGAGGAATACTGTCCGGTTGCAACAGTATCAGAGGATGCTGTCACAAACAGTGCACACAGCTATAAGAGGAATGCTGTCACATTGCACACAGCTATCAGAGGGAATGCTGTCCACACACAGTGCACACAGCTATCAGAGGAATGCTGTCACACACAGTGCACACAGATATCAGAGGAATGCTGTCACAACAGTGCACACAGCAATCCCGAGAAATTGCAGTCACAGTTGCACAAGCTTATCAGAGGAATGCTGTCAAAGTGCACACAGGCTATCAGAGGAATGCTGTACAGTGCACACAGCTATTAGACGAATGCTTGTTCACAGGCACACCGCTTCAGAGGAATGCTGTCACACAAGCTGCACAAAGTATACGAGGAATGCTGTCACACAGTGCACCAGCTATCAGTGGAATGACTGTCACACACAGTGCACACAAGTATCAGAGAATGTTTCCACAGTGCACACAGCTATCAGAGGAATTGTGTCACAACAGTGCACACAGCAGTCAGGGATTGCTGTCATAGTGCACCCAGCTATCAGGTGCTGTCACAGTGCACCAGCTTTCAGAGGAATGCTGTCTCACACAGTGCACTACAAGCTATCAGAGGAATGCTGTTAAACCCAGTGCACACAGCTATCTGAGGGAACTGCTGTCACACACGTGCACAGCTTCAGAGAATGCTGTCAACACAGTGCCACAGCTATCAGAAGGATATGCTGTCACACCACAGTGCATACAGCTATCAGAGGAAGGCTGTTCACAGTTGCCCAGTTATCAGAGGAATGCTTCACACACAGTGCCATACAGCTATCAGAGGAATGCTGTCACACACAGTGCACACAGCTATCAGAGGAATAATGTCACAGTGCACAAGGGCTGACAGAGAATGCTGTTACACGCAGTGCACATAGCCGATCGGGAGGAATGCTGTTCACAGTGCACACAGCTATCAGAGGAATGCTGTCACAGTGCACACAGCTATCAGAGGAATGCTGGTCACAGTGCACACAGCTTTTCAGAGGAATGCTGTTACCAGTGCACTCAGCTATCAGAGGAATGCTGTCACACTCAGTGCACATAGCTGTCAGAGGAATGCTGTCACACACAGAGCACACAGCTATCAGAGGATGCTGTCCCCCTCAGTGCACAACTAGCTTCAGAGGGAATGCTGTCCACACAGTGCACACAGATATCAGAGGAATGCTGTCACATGCACACAGGTATTCAGAGGAATGCTTTTTTTGACTTGTCACAGTTGTCACACAGCTATCAGTGGAATGCTGTCATACCACAGTGCACCACAGCTATCAGAGAATGCTGTCACACACAGTGCACACAGATATCAGAGAAATGTTGTACACTCCGCTTTCAGAGAATGCTGTCACACACAGTGCACACAGCATCAGAGAAATGCTGTCACACACAGTGCACTCGCAATCCAGGTGAAATGCTTTGTCACAGTGCACACAGATATCAGAGGAATGCTGGTCACAGTGCACACAGCTATCAGCGGAATGCAGTCCAGTGCACACAGCTATCAGAGAAATGCTTTCACAGTGCACACAGCTAGCAGAGGAATGCTGTCACTCACAGTGGCCACAACAGGCTATCGAGGGAATGTGTGACACACAGGCACACAGCTATCAGAAGAATGCTATCACAGTGCACACAGCTATAGAGGAATGCTGTCTTAGTGCACCACAGCCTATAAGAGAATGCTGTCAAGTGCACAAGCTATCAGAGGAATGGCTGTCACAAGTGGCACACGCTATTAGAGGATGGCTGTCACAGGTCACACACCGCTATCAGGGAATTGCTGTCCAACAGTGCACAAAGCTATCCGAGGAATGCTGTTACTTCACAGTTGAACCAGCTTATCAGAGGAATGCTGTCACACACAGTGCACACAGCAATCAGAGGATTGCTGTCATAGTGCACACCAGCTATCAGAGGATGCTGTCACAGTGCACACAGCTATCAGAGGAAGAATGCTGTCCAACACAGTGAATACAGTGTCAGAGGAATGCTATCACACACAGTGACACAAGCTATCAGTGGAATGCTGTCCCTCACAGCTATCTGAGGAATGCTGTCACTGTGCGCACAGCTATCAGAGGATTGCTGTCACAGTGCACACAGCTATCAGGAGGATTGCTGTCTCTCACAGTGCACACAAGCTATCTGAGGAATGCTGTCATCACACAGTGCCACAGCCAATCAGAGGAATGCTGTCTTAGTGCACTCAGCTATCCAGAGGAATGCTGTCACAGTGACACAGCTATCAGAGGAATGCTGTCACACCACAGTGCATACAGCTGTCAGAGGAATGCTGTCACACACAGTGCACTACAGCTATAAGAGGAATGCTGTCACCACACAGCTATTCAGAGGAATACTGTCACACACAGGTGCGCAAAAGCTATCAGAGGAATGCTGTCACAGGCGCACAGCTATTACAGAGGAATGCTGTCACAGTGCACACAGACTATCGAGGATGCTGTTCACACACAGTGCACACAGCTATCAGAGGAATGCTGTCACAGTGCACACAGCTATCAGAGGAATGCTGTCCAACAGTGCACACAGCTATCAGAGGAATGCTGTCTCAGTGCATACAGCTATAAGAGGAATGCTGTCACACACAGTGCACCACAGCTATCAGAGGATTGCTGATCACACACAGTACACACAGCAATCAGAGGAAATGATGTCACTGTGCACTCAGCTATCAGAGGAATGCTGTCACACACAGTGCACACAGCGATCGGAGGAATGCTGTCACACACAGTGCACACAGCTTCAGAGGAATGCTGTCACAGTGCGCACAGCTATCAGAAGAAATGCTGTACAGTGCACACAGGCAATCAAGCGGACATGCTGTCACAGTGCACCACAGCTATCAGAGGAATGCTCTGTACACACCAGCCTGCACACAGTTATCAGAGGAATGCTGTCACACACAGTGCACACGTATCAGAGGAATGCAGTCAACAGTGCACAAGGCTATCAGAGGAATGCTTCACACACAGTTGCACACAGCTATCAGAGAATGCAGTCACAGTGCACACAGTGTTATCAGAGGAATGCTGTCACAGTGACACAGCTATCAGAGGAATGCTGTCACACACAGTGCACAAGCTATCAGAGGAATGTGTTTACACACGTGCAACACAGCTATCAGAGGAAGAAAAGTTGATCACCACACCGCCTATCAGAGCCCAATGCAGTCAGACACGGTGCACACAGCCATCAGGAGGAATGATTTCACAGTGCACACAGTTCAGAGGAATGCTTGTCACAGCTGCACACATCTATCAGCGGAATGCGGTCACAGTGCACACAGTATCAGAGGAATGCTGTCACGGTGACACAGCTATCAGAGGAATGCTGTCAACAAACAGTGCACACAGCTATCAGGGAATGCTTGGCCACAGTGCAACAGCTAATCAGAGGAATGCTGTCACACACAGTGCACACCAGCTATTTTTTTCAGAGGATTGCTGTCACACCCAGTGCACACAAGCTTTCAGAGGAATGCGGTCAAACACAGTGCACACAGCTATAGAAGGAATGCTGTCAACACAGTGCACACAGCAATCGAGGAAAAATGCTAACACAGCTGCACACAGCTATCAGAGAATGCTGTCAAAGTGACACAGCTATCAGAGGAATGCTGTCACAGAGAACACAGCTTTTAGAGAATGCTGTCACAGTGCACACCGCTATCAGAGGAATGCTGTCACAACACAGTGCTCAAAGCTATCCCGAGGAATGCTGTTACACACAGTGCACACAAGGCTATCAGAGGAATGCTGTCACACACGTGCAAACAGCAATCAGAGGAATGCTGTCATAGTGCAACAGCTATCAGAGGACATGCTGTTCACAGTGCAAAGGCTATCAGAGGAATGCTGTCACACACAGTGCATACAGCTATCAGAGGAATGCTGTCACACACAGTGCACACAGCTATCAGAGGAATGCTGTCACACATCAGCTATCAGAGGAATACTTTCACACACATTGTGCGCAACAGTATCAGAGGAATGCTGCACGTGCGACAGCTATCAAGGTAATGCTGGTCACAGTGCACACCAAGCTATCAGAGGAATGCTGTCCCAGTGCACACAGCTATCAGAGGACTGCTGTCCAGGCACCCAGCTATCAGAGAATGCTGTCACACACAGTGCACACAGCTATCAGAGGAATGCTGTCACAGTGCATACAGCTATAAGTGGAATTGCTGTCACACAGTGCAACAGCTATCAGAGGAATGCTGTCACACACAGTGCACACAGCTATCAGAGGAATGATGTCACTGTGACTCAGCTTCAGAAGGAATGCTGTACACACACAGTTGCACACTGCGATCGGATAGGAAGGCTGTCACAGTTGTTACACAAGCTATCAGAGGAATGCTGTCACAGTGGCACACACACATCGAGGAATGCTGTCACAGTGCACACCAGTATCAGAGGAATGCTGTCACACACCAGTGCACACGTTCTCAGAGGAAGGCTGTGCACCACAGTGACACAACTATCAGAGGAATGCAGTCACAGTGCAACAGCTATCAGAGGAATGCTGTCAAACACAGCTGCACACAGGCTATCAGAGGAATGCAGTCACAGTGCACACAGGTAGGTATCAGAGGAAGCTGTCCAGTGCACACAGCTATCAGAGGAATGCGTCACACACAGTGCAACACTGCTATATGAGGAATGCTGTCACCCACAGTGCACACAGCTATCTGAGGAATGTTGTCACACACTCTACAGAGCAATGCTGTCATACACGGTGCACTCAGCTCAGAGCAATGATTTTCACAAGTGCACACAGCTATCAGAGGAATGCTGTCACAGTGCACACATCTATCAGCGGAATGCTGGCACAGTGGCACACAGCTATCAGCGGAATGCTGTACGGTGCACACAGCTATCAGGGGAAATCTGTCACACACAGTGCACACAGGTATCAAGGATTGCTGTCACAGTGCACACGCTATCAGAGGATTGCTGTCACAGACAGTGCACACAGCTATCAGAGGAATGCTGTCACCCAGTGCACACAGCAATCCGAGAAATGTGTCACAGTGCAACAGCTATCAGAGGAATGCTGTCCACAGTTGCACTCAGCTATCAGAGAAATGCAGTCTCAGTGCACACAGCATCGAGAAATGCTGTCACAGTGCACACACAGCTATCAAGAGGAATGCTGTCACAGTGAACACAGCTACAGAGGAATGCTGTCACACACAGTGCACACAGCTATCAGAGGAATAGCAGTCACAGTGCACACAGGTTTCAGAGGAATGCTGTCACAGTGCACACAGCTATCACAGAATGCTGTCAACACAGTGCACACGCTATCAGAGGAATGCTGTCAACACAGTGCCACAGCTTCAGATGATTGTTTGTCAACACCGCTATCAGTGCAATGCTGTCATACACGGTGCACACACCATCAGGAGGAAGGATTTCTCAGCTGCACACAGCTATCAGAGGGAATGCTGTCACATTGCACAATCTTCAGCGGAATGCTGTCACAGTGCACACAGATATCAGAGGTATGCTGTCACGGTGCACACAGCTATCAGAGGGAAGGGCTGTCACACAAGTGCACACAGCTATCAGAGGAATGCTGTCACAGTGCACACCATCTATCTAGAGAGAATGCTGTCAAAAGAGTGCACACAGCTATCAGTGAATGCTGTCACTCACAGTGCACACAGTCTATCAGAGGATGCTGTACTCACAGTGCACACAGCTATCAGAGGAATGCTGTCACACACAGTGCACACAGCAATCAGAGAAGAAATTGCTGTCACCAGTGCACACAGCTATCAGAGGAATGCTGTCACAGTGCCACGCTATCAGAGAAATGCAGTCACAGTGCCACACAGAATCCGGAGAAATGCGTACAGGTGCACACTGCTATCAGAGAATGCTGTCACAGTGCACACAGCTATCAGAGGAATGCAGTCCAGTGCACACAAGCTATCAGAGGGAATGCAGTCTCAGTGCACAAGCTATCAGAGGAATGCTGTCACAGTGCAAACACCTTTCAGGAGGAATGGCTGTCACACACAGTGCACATAAGCTTATCAGTGGAATGCTGTCTCCACAGTGAACACAGCTATCAGAAAGAATGCTATCACAGTGCACACAGCTACAGAGGTTGCTGTTCACAGTGCACACTGCTATAAGAAGAATGCAGTCATAGTGCTCACAGCTATAAGAGGGATACTGTCACCCACAGTGCACACAGCTATCAGGGAATGCTGTCACAGTGCACACAGCTATTAGAGAATTGCTGTCACAGTGCACAAGCTTCACAGGAATGCTGACACACACAGTGCACACAGTTATCTGAGGAAATGCTGTTACACCCGTGACACAGCTATTCAGAGGAATGCTGTCACACACAGTGCACACAGCTATCAGAGGAATGCTGTCATTAGTGCACACAGCTATCAGAGGGAATGCTCTCACGTGCACACAGCTATCAGAGGAATGCTGTCACACACAGTGCACCACAGCTTTCAGAGGAATGCTGTCACACACAGTGCACACAGCAGCTATCTGAGGAATGCTGTCACGCACGGTATCTAGGAGAAATTGCTGTCAACATCCCACAGTGCGCACAGCTATCAGAGGATGCTGTTCACAGTGCACACAGCTATCAGAGGAATGATTGTCACAGTGGCACCAGTATCAGAGGATGCTGTCAACACAGTGCACACAGCTATCTGAGGAATGCTTTCACAAGTGCACACAGCTTACAAGAGGATTGCTGTCACTCACAGTGAACACAGCTATCAGAGGAATACTGTCACAGTGCATACAGCTGTCAGAGGAATGCTTGCTGTCACACACAGTGCACACATCTATCAGAGGAATGCTTGTCATACACAGTGCACCAACAGCTATCAGGAGGAATGATGTCACAGTGCACTCAGGCTATCCAGAGGGAATGTTGTCCACACACAGTGCACCAGACGATCGGAGAATGCTGACACAGTGCACACAGCCTATTAGGAGGGAATGCTGTCACAGTGCACACAGCTTCAGAAGAATGATGTCACAGTGGACACTCTATCAGAGATGCTGTCACACACAGTGCACACAGCTATCAGAGAATGCTGTTCACAGCACAGTGCACACAATATCAGAGGAATGCAGTCACAGTGCACTCAGCTATCAGGGAATGCTGTTCCACACAGTGCACACAAGCTAATAGAGGAATTGCAGTCAACAGGTGCACCACAGTATTCAGAGGAATGCTGTCACAGTGCACACAGCTATCAGAGGATGCTGTCACAGTGCACAAAGCTATCAGAGGGAATAATGTGAACGGTGCACACAGCTATCAGAGGATGGCTGTTTTGTACACCAGTGCACACAGCTATCAGAGGAATGCTGTCACAGTGACACATATATCAGAGGAATGCTGTCACACTCAGTGCACACAGCTATCAGGAGGAATGCTCGTCACACCAGTTGCACACCAGCTATCAGATGGAATGCTGTCACACACAGGGCACACAGCTATCAGAGGATTGCTGTCACAGTGCACACAGCTATCAGAGGAATGCTGTCCACACAGTGCACACAGCTATCAGATGGGAAGGCTGTCTCCAGTGCGCCACAGCTATCAGTGGAATGCTGTCACAGTGACACAGCTTATCGAGGAATGCTGTCACACAGAGCTATCAGAGAATACTGTCACACACATTGCCCACAGTTCAGAGGAATGCTGTCACAGTTCACACAGCTATCAGAGGAATGCTGTCACCACACAGTGCCCGACAGTTATCAGAGGAATGCTGTGACCACAGTTGCACGCACAGCTATCGAGGATATGCTGTCACAGTGCATCACATCTATCAGAGGATGCTGTCACAAAACAGTGCACACAGCTATCAGAGGAATGCTTGTCCACAGTGCACACAGCTATCAGAGGGAATTGCTATCACACACAGTGCACACAGCTATCAGAGGAGCTCTCACAGTGCACACAGCTATAGAGGATTGCTGTCAAAACACAGTGCACACAGCTATCAGAGGTAAAACGATGTGACTCACAGTGCACCACAGTTAAGAGGATGTGTCACCACACAGTGACACAGCTATCAGAGGAAATTACTGTCACAGTGCACACAAGCTATCAGAGGAATGCTGTCACAGTGCACACAGCTATCAGAGTGAATGTGTCATCACGGCTATCAGGAATGCTTGTCACACACAGTGCCCACAGCTATCAGAGGAATGCTCACGCCTAACACGTTCACTCAGCTATCAGAGGAAATTGCTGTCACAACAGTGCACCAGCTATCGAGGAATGCTGTCACAGTGCATACAAGCTATCAGAGGAATGCTGTCACGGTGCACACTGCTATCAGGGAATGCTGTCACGTGCACAAAGCTATCAGAGGAATTGCTGTTCACAACACAGCTATCAGGGAATGCTGTCACACACAGTGCACACAGCTATCAGAGTAAGATGTCACAGTGCACCAGCTATAAGGGAATGCTCTGTCACACACAGCTTCAGAGGAATGCTGTCACACACAGTGCACACAGCTATCAGAGGAATGCTGTCACAGTGCAACAGCTATCAGAGGAATGCTGGTCAATCACAGTGCACACTGCTATCAGAGGAATACTGTCACAGCAGCACACAGATATCAGAGGATTGCTGTCATATTCAGCTATCGAGGAATGCTGTCACACACAGTGCACACAGCTATCAAGAAGGAATGCTGTCACAATGCACACAGCTATCAGAGGAATGCTGTCACACACAGTGCCACACATCTATCAGAGGAATACTGTCACACACAGTGAAACAGCATCAGAGGAATGCTGTCAAAAAAACAGTGCACACAGCTATCAGAGGAATACTGTCACCATGCACACAGCTATCAGAGGATTGCTGTCACATTACAGCTATCAGAGGAATGCTGTCACACACAGTGCAACAGCTATCTGAGGAATGTGTCACAGTGCACACAGCTATCAGAGGAATGCTGATCACACACAGTGCACAATCTATCGAGGAATGCTGTCACACACAGTGCACACAGGCTTCAGAGGAAATGCTGTCACACACAGTGCACACAGCTATCAGAGGAATGCTGTCACCAGTGCCACACAGCTATCAGAGGAGTGCTCTGTCAACACATTGCACACAGCTATCAGAGGAATGCTGTTACACCACAGTGCACACAGCTATCAGAGAAATGCTGTCACACCAGTGGACATACCTATCAGAGGATGCTGTCACACACAGTGCACTCAGATATCAGTGGAAATGCTGTTACACACAGTGCACACAGCTGTCAGAGGGATGTTGTTACACACAGTGCAACAACATCTATCAGAGGAATGTGTCACACACGGGTGCACACAGATATCAGAGGAATGCTGTCAACACACAGTGCACACAGCTATCGAGGAATGCTGTCACAGTTGCACACAGCTATCAGAGGAATGCTGTCACACACAATGACACACAGCTATCAGAGGAATGCTGTAAACACAGTGCCACAGCTATCAAGGAATGCTGTCACACACATGCACACAGCTATAAGAGGAAGCTATCACAGTTGAACACAGCTATCAGAGGAATGCTGTCACACACAGTGCACACAGCTTCTCAGAGGAATGTTGTACACACACCGCTTCAGAGGAATGCTGTCACACAGTGCACACAGCTCTTCAGAAGGAATGCTGTCACACAAAGTGCACACAGCTATCAGAGGATGCTTTCAGCACACAGTGCACACAGTATCAGAGAATGCTTGTCACAGTGCAACAGATATTGAGGAATGCTGTCACACACAGTGCACACGCTTCAGAGGAGTGCTATCACAGTGGCACCAGCTATCAGGAAATGCTGTCACAGTTGCACACAGTATCAGAGGAATACTGTCACAGTGACACAGCTATGAGGAATGCTGTCATCAGTGCACACAGCTATCAGAGATGTTGTCACTCACAGCTATCAGAGGAATGCTGTCACACCAGTGCAACAGCTATCAGAGAATGCTGTCACCAGTGCGCTCAGCTATCAGAGAATGCTGTTCAACACTGTGGCACAGCTATCAGAGGATGCTGTCCACAGTGCACACAGCTATCAGAGGAAAGCAGTCACGGTGCACACATGCTATCAGAGGAATGCTGTCACGGTGCACACAGCTACAGAGGATTGCTTCACACACAGCTATCAGAGGAATGCTGTCACAACAGTGCACACAGCTATCAGAGAATGCTGTCACTGTGCCACAGCTATCAGAGAAATTGCTGTCACTACAGCTATCAGAGGAATGCTGTGACACCACAGTGCACAACAGCTATCAGAGGAATGCTGGTCACAGTGCCACCAGCTAAGATGAATGCTGTCTCACACAGAGAACAGCTATCAGAGGAATGCTGTCACCGTGCACACAGCTATAAGAGGAATGCTGTCACATAAGCTATCAGAGGAATGCTGTGACACACAGGTGCACACAGCTTAACTGAGGAATGCTTCACACACAGTGCACACAGCTATCAGAGGAATCTGTACACCACAGTGCACCAGCTATTGAGGGAATTGCGTCACAACAGTGCACACAGCTTCCTTTTCCATTATTTTATCAGAGGAATGGTCTGTCACAGTGCACCAGCTATCAGAGGGTGCGTTACACACAGTTTCACAGCGATCAGGAGAAATGCTGTCACACACAGTGCACACAGCTAGCAGAGGAATGCTGTCACACACAGTGCACACAGCTATCGAGGAATGCTGTTAACACAGTGCACACAGCTATCAGAAGGAAAGTTGTTACACACAGTGCACACATCTATCAGACGGAATGCTGCTCACACACAGTTCACACAGCTATCAGAGGAATGTTGTTACACACAAGTGCACACATCTATCAGAGGAATGTGTCTCACACGGGCACACAGATATCGAGAATGCTGTCACAACAGTGCACACTGCGATCAGAAGGAATGCTGTCACAGTGGCATACAGTATCAGAGCGATTGCTATCACACCACAGTGCACACAGCTATCAGAGGAATACTGGTCACAGTGCACACAGCTATAGAGGCAATGCTTGTCAACAGTGCACACAGCTTTCAGAGGAATGCTGTCACCACACAGTGCACACAGCTATCAGAGGATGCTGTCACACCAGTGCACACAGCTATCTGAGGAATGCTGGTCACAGTGCACACAGCTATCAGGGAATGTGTCATACCACAGTGCACACAGCTATCAGGAGGAATGCTGTCATCACACAGTGCACACAGCTTTCAGAGGAACGCTGTTACACACAGTGCACACTAGTATCAGAGTATGTTGTTACCACACAGTGCACACATCTATCAGTGGAATGCTGTTTACACACAGTTCACACAGCTAGAGAGGATGCTGTTACACACAGTGCACACAGCTATCAGAGGTATGTTGTTTTTTTTTTACACACAGTGCACACATCTTCAGAGGAATGCTTTCACATACGGTGCCACAGATATCAGAGGAATGCTGTCACACTCAGTGCACACCGCTATCAGAGGAATGCTGTCACAGTGCATCAGCTATCCGAGGATGCTGTCACACACAGTGCACCACAGCTATCAGAGGAATGCTGTCACACACAGTGCACACAGCTATCAAAGGAATGCTGTCACACCACAGTGCACAGATATGAGAGGATGCAGTCACAGTGCACACAGCTATCAGTAGTGAATGTGTCACAACAGTTGCACACAGCTATCAGAGAGAATGTTGTCAACACGCTATCAGAAGGAATGCTGTCACACACAGTGCACAAGCTATAGAGGATATGCTGTCACACACAGTGCACGCTATAAGAGGTAGCTGTCACACACAGATGCACTCAGCTATCAGAGGATGCTGTCACTGTGCACACAGCTATCAGAGGAATGCTGTCACACACAGTGCAACAGCTATCTGAGGAATGCTGTCACAGTGCACACAGAGCTATCAGAGGGATTGCTGTCACACACTGTGCACACAGCTATCAGAGGAATGCTGTCACAGTGCACACAGCTATCAGAGGAAATGCTGTCAAACCAGTGCACACAGCTATCAGAGGGAATGCTGTCCACACACAGTGCACACAGCTATCAGAGGAATGCTGTCACAGTGCACTCAGCTATCAGAGGAATGCTGTCACACACAGGTGCACAAAGCTATCGAGGAATGCTGTCACAGTGCACACAGCTATCATGAGGAATGCTGTCACAGTGCACACCAGCTAATCAGAGGAATGCTGTCATCACAGCTATCAGAGGAATGCTGGTACTCCACAGTGCACACAGCTATAGAGGAAGTGCATGTCACGGTGCACACTGCTATCAGAGGAATGCGGTCACACAAAGTGCACTCAGCCTATCTTAGGAATGCTGTCAACAGTGCACACAGCTATTCAGAGGCATGCTTTGTCACGGTGCACACTGTAATCAGAGAATGCTGGTCACAACACAGTGCACACAGCTATCAGAGGAATGCGTCACACACAGTGCACACAGCTATCAGAGGAATGATGTCTCACACAGTGCAACAGCTATCAGAGGAATGCTGTCACACACTGTGCACACAATATCAGAGGAATGCGGTCACAGTTTTTATTGCACACAGAGCTATCAGTGGAATGCTGTCACACACTGTGCTCACAGCTATTAGAGGAATGCAGTCACTGTGCACACAGGTATCAGTGGAATGCGGTCACAGTGCACACAGCTATCAGAGGAATGCTTTTCCACGTGCACACAGCGATCAGTGGAATGCTGTTACACCACAGTTGCACACAGCTATCAGAGGAATGCTGTCAAACCACGTGCAACACAGCTATCAGAGGAATGCTGTCACACACAGTGCACAAGCTTCAGAGGAATGCTGTACAAACAGTATCAGAGGAATGCTGTCACAGCGCCTCAGCTATCAGAGGAATGCTGTCACACACAGTGCACACAGCTTATCATTAGGAATGCTGTCACAGGCACACAGTCATTGCTCAAGAGGAATGCTGTCACGGTGACACAGCTATCAGAGAATACTGTCACACACAAGTGCACACAGCTATCAGAGGAAATGCTGTCCACACACAGTGCACACTGCTATCAGAGGAATGCTGTCACACACAGTGCAACAAGCTATCTGAGGAATGGCTTTCACAGTGCAACAGCTATCAGAGAATGCTGTCACCACAGTGCACAAGCTATCAGAGAATGCCTCGTCACACACAGTGCACTCAGCTATATGAGGAATGATGTTTACACACAGTGCACACAAGCTATCAGAGGAAAATGCTGTCACACACTCGTGCACACAGCTATTTAGAGGAATGCTGTCACACACCAGGTGCACACAGCTATGAGAGGGAATGCTTTCACAGGTGCACACAGTATCAGAGGAATGCTGTCACACACAGTGCACAAAGCTATCAGAAGGAATGCTTTCACATGTGCACACAGCTATCAGAGGAATTGCGTTACCACACAGTGCACACGCTATCAGTAGGAATGCTGTCACAAACAGTGCACACGCTATCAGGGGAATGCTGTCACAAAGCACACAGCTATCAGAGGGGGGGGAAAAATGCTGTCACACACAGTGCACACAGCTATCAGAGGAATGCTGTCACACACAAGTGCCACAGCTATCAGAGGAATGCTGTCACACCAGTGATACAGCTATCAGAGGAATGCTGCTCACAGTGCACACAAGCTATCAGTGGAATGCAGTCACAGTGCACAACAGCTATGAGAGGAATGCTGTCACACACAGCTATAGAGGATATGCTTTCACAGTGCACTCAGTATCAGAGAAATGTGTCACACACAGGCACACAGCTATCAGGGAATGCTGTCACACACAGGGTATCAGAGGAATGCTGTCACACACAGTGACATATGCTATCTGAGGAATGCTTACGTCCACAGTGCCACAGCTATCAGAGGAATGCTGTCACTCCACAGCTATCAGAGGAGTGCTGTCACACCACGTGCACTCAGCTATCACAGGAATGCTGTTCACACACAGCTATCAAGAGGAAAGGAATGCTGTCACAGTGACACAGCTTCACAGGAATGCTGTCACACAAAGCTATCAGAGAATGCTGTCACAGTGCACTCAGCTATCAA
>CM031600.1:104387260-104397260 GCA_018398815.1 Conus ventricosus
TACTTCAACATAAAAAAAGCCTTGGCTAACGCACTCCACTTTGCCACTTTTTTTTGATATCATAACCCGTAGTTTCCGTTTGGCTTTTCAAATTTCCCCAAAAGGCTCATAAAAATTGGGGATTAAATGCTTTCCACTTTTTTTTAAAATCTTTTTTTATCTGAAAAACGCTAAAAGTAAAATAAATGGGGGGCGTCAAGTACAAGATATTTTAAACAGGGTGTCCCTAAAGGGAAGTGTAATTTTTTTCCAATCCTTTCTCATTGATCTTTATGATCAAAAACCAAATTGACACGAAAGGGGCAACTTTAGCTGCTTTTCAATGATATTGCAACGTGGAAAAATGTAAATGAATTTTACAAAAAACAAAATCAAGGTAATAAAATTTTTTGAACGTTCAATTTGCGTTTTCGTAAATTTTTAAATTATTTGAATTCAAAGGGTTTTAAATTAAAAAAGGACAAATCGTTTTTTTTATTTACAAAAAAAAAATACGTTTTTTGAAGGTAGGGACGCTGTAAAAGTAAAAAAGGTGATTTTTCATTTTCCCAAGTAAAAATAAATTTTGGGCGTTATTTTTCACTATAAATTTTTTTTTGGTGTAAACTAAAATCATCCGGGGAAAAAGGAAGAAAAAAAAATTGCGTTACTGCGAGTCCTAACGGGAAAACCCCTCGTTAAATTTTAGGGACTAATTTATCCATGTCCCCTTAGGGACATTTTCGTTCGATGTAATTTGGTAAAGAAGTTTTTTTTACTGCACCAAAGACAATTTACAAAGTTAACTAGTTTTGTTTCCCTTTACACTAAAATTGCTTTGGGGCTTCCAAAGGCATCAATTGATATGCCCAAAGGAGCGGGATTTTTAAAACCTTTAAATAACATGGGAGCTCTTGCTTGTAGTACTCACCCCGGCGGGGAAAGCCCCTAACCAGTTACTTCTGAACTTGTAAAGCCCCCTACTTTCTAGGAGATAGGGAATAAAAAAGCTATACTTCATTGTCTGATTATGTTTCCCCCTTTTTTACATCAGGACTTTTCGCTTGAAACTTGAAAAATGCCCAAATTTTACCCTTTTCCCCCCTTTTTTTGATAAAGCAAGCGTTTTTTCATTCCATGGAATATTACAAAAAATGAAATCCATTTTTGCTTGCTTCTCTTGTTAAAGAATTGATTTAACTGAAATAAATCTTATCGCATATTTTCACTGAGGTTCTTTTTGGGTTTTTTTTGGGGTTTGGACCTGCTTCGGATCCCTTCCCTTAACTTGAAAAAGTTTCATATTCCCAAAGGTTTTTTTTTTCACCGCTGATTTTTTTGCTCTTATAAACATTAATTTCATTTTTGATATGCAAGTATTCCCCAAAAATAGATTTTGTCAACCCCCAGTCATTTAAAAGGGTTTTTACACCTTCAAATACCAAGTCTCCTGACCGTCAGGGGAAAATTTTATTTTCAATTCCCCAGAAAATGATGCGAGGTTCTAAAAAACTTATTATGGGTCCCCCGGTCACTGCAATCTTCGGGGGAACGAAGGGCTGATACCTGTGCAAAAGGGGCTTCAAGTGAAAAAACGAAAAACTTTGATGGATTTCCTTTTTGGGTTCTTGAAAAAAACAGTATTCTGCAAAACACCTGGGCCCAGAGAAGAACACAGTCCCTTTGAAGCGCCATTCAGAAGAACAAGGGATGTTTCTGCCCCCCAGCAGTTTTTGAAAAGTCCGCCAGTTTATTCCGAACCGAAATTTATTCACAAATACGGGGGGACGGGGGTTTTAGGCGGGTTTTTTAAAAACCATTCTTTGCGGTCTTGGGGCAAAACCCTTTAAATGTATCTTTTTTTTACTTAAGTTCATTAACAAAAGCGTATTTTCATTGTCTTCATGATAAAAATTTTTTTCTAAAAATTACCTTTTAACATTGCATAGTGTTTTTTTTTCCCCAAACCCCGAAAAAGGGTGGATCTCCAATTGGGTGTGAATTGATCAATCTCATCCCTTGGCAGATTTTCTAAAAGGGTATTTTTTTTTTAATTTTGTTTTTTGGGTTTGTGGTCTGTGTACACGTAGAGCAAAGAATTTTTTTACATGAAAGCTGTCCGACTCTACTGTACTAGGTCCCCTTATTCCTTTTCAAATTTTTTCATTGGTTTGCGCCGTTAACAGAGAAGAGAAGGGGGGGGGGGGGGGAGAACTTGGTTTTTTTATTGTGAGTGCTGTTGTCGTACGTTAATTTCTTTTTTGTGTTATATGTTTTTGAATGATTAGGGGGGGGGGTTTGTGTTTTGGGGTGTGTGTGTTGTGTGTGTTGTGTGGGGTGGTGTTTTTGTGTGTGTGTGTGTGTTTTGTGTGTGTTTTTGTGTGTGTGTGTGTGTGTGGGGGTTTGGTTTTGTGGTGTGTGTGTGTGTGGTGTGTGGGTGGTGTTTGGGGGTGTGTGTGTGTGTGTGTGTGGTGTGTGTGTGGTTTTTGTGTGTTGTGTGTGTGTGTGTGTGTGTGTGGTGGTGGTTGGGGGGTTTTGGTGTGTGTGTGTGGTTGGGGGGGTGTGGGTGTGGTTGTTGGGGTGGTGTTGTTGTGTGGACGTCACTGAATTTTAACGTTTGGATCATTTGCTATGAGATAAACCACAACACGCGCACATGCATCCACACTCCACCACCCAACAAACACGCACGCACGCGCTCGCGCGCGGGGCCCCAACACACACCACACACACACACACCACACACACACACACACACACCACACACACACACACACACACAACACACACACACAAAACCACACACCAAAAAAACAAAACACACACACACACACACGTACGTGCCGCTCACACACACACACACACACACACACACACACACACACACACACACACACCCCCCACACAACACACACACACACACACACACACACACACAAACCACACACACACACCACACACCACAAAACCACCCACACACCACTGCGCTCACACACACACACACACACACCACACACACACACACACACCACACACACACACACACACACAACCACACACCACACCACAACACACACACACACACACACACACACACACCCAAAACACACACACACTACCCGCTCACACACACACCCACACCACACACCACACACACACACACACACACACCCCCACACCCCCCCCACACACACACACACACACACACACACCACACACAACACAACACACACACACTACGTGCGCGTAACACACACACACACAACACAAACACACACACACCCCACACACACACACACACACACACACACACACCACAACACACCACAACACAACACACCACCACACACACACCACGCACGCACGCCGCACCACGCAGACGCACGCACGCACGCACACACTAAGCATCATGCACGCACTCATAACAAAAAAATTTAGCGGTTTAAGCTTTTTAATGAAAGGGATCGGGACAAGAGTGAAACCGGCAGCTGAGTATTTCACAACTGTTTTTAGTCGTATGCAACGACTTTTCCGAACTTGGGACAGTTTGTCCCCCCGTTTTGGATGGGTTTTATTTAAATCATTCCCGCTCGCTGGGTCATTACCCACTAGTATTTAAACCTGCCCCCCAAAGACAGACACACAAACGGAAAACAGACGACAGAAAGGGCGCAAGACAGAAGAATTGATATACAAAGAACGCAAAACAACCCGATTGATATACAAAAAAACACAAGACAGCAGTGTAACAAAGAACAGCAAACAGACGATGAAAACAAAGAACGAAAAAAAAGTTGAATCAAGAAAGCAAAAGACAAAATTTTATACAAAAACACAAGACAACAATTGATAACAAAGAACACAAAAAAGACAATTTATATACAAAGAACAGCAAGACAGACAATTGATAACAAAGAGACGAATGCCCCCCCCGCCCCGGTCACATTTTACCCCTGTGTCAAAAAGGAACGGAACTTTCTGGACATTGCAAAAATATTCACGAACTACTTTCTACTCGTTTTCAGACGATGACCACAACGATGGAAAGACAGAGAGCGGACAGACAACAAAGGGAAAAAAAAACAGACAGCAGCAAAAATAATCTCTTCCTTTAAGATAAAAACGCATAGTTTTGGCTATGTAATCAAATTCATACACAGTAACTGAAGGGCTTTTGAGAGAGAGAGAGAAAGAGAAGAGAAGAGAGAGAGGAGGAAGAGAGAAGGAGAGAAGGAGAGAGAGAGAAGAAAGAGGGGAGAAGGAGAGAAGAGAAGAAAAAGAGAGAAGAGAGAGAGAATCAAAAAAGATATCAATTTTCACCCCCAACTCTTATATCAAAATTTATCTCGTTTTCGTTGGAGGGGAAACGTTTTTTTAAACTGAAAAAAGCTAAATAAGACACTAGATCTTTTAAACTTCCCCTTTTTTTTTCCTCATCTCTTTTCTTTATGAAAATTACCTATTTTCCAGCTATTCGTAAAATTTTGTAGACTTCCTTGGATGCTGGGAAAAGGGGGCCTTGGGAACGAATTTTTTTTGGGGATTACCCTGGATTCAAAAACAGGGAAAAAAGGGAAAAAAAAAAGAAAAGAGAAAAAAGAGAAGGGAAAAGAAGGAAAAAAAGGGGGAGAAGGGAGAAAAGGGAAAAGGGGGGGGGGGAGGGGGAGAAAAGGGGGGGGGGGAGGGAAAAAAAGGGAAAACGAAAAAGGGGGGGAAAGGAGAAGGGGGGGTTGGGGGGAAAAAAAAAAAAAAAAAAAAAAATTTTTTAAAAATTTTTTAAATTTTAAGGGAAAATTTTTTTTATTTTTTAAATTTTTTTTCCCCCTTCTTCCTCCTTAAACCCTTCCCTCTCCTCCCCCCTTCCTCCCTCCTACCCCTTTCCCCCTCTCATCCTTCCCCCCCCTTTCCCTCTCCTCCCTTCCCCCTTCCCCTCCCCCCCTCCCTTCCCTCCTTCCCCTTCCCTCCCCCCTTCTTCCCTTTCCCTTCCTCCTAAACCCTTCCTCCCTCCTTCTCCCTCCCCCTCCCCTTAACCCTTTCCCTTCCCCTTCCCTTCCCTCCCTCCTTCACCCTTCCTCCCCTCCTTCACCCCTTCCCTCTCCTCCTTCATCCCTTCCCTCTCCCCTCATCCCTCCCCCCCTTTCACCCCTTCCCCTTTCCCCCTCCTTCATCCTTCCCTCTCCTCCTCACCCTTCCCTCCTCCTTCTCCCTTCCCTCTCCCCCCTTCATCCCTCCCCCCCCTTTCATCCCCCCCTCCCCCCTTCTCCCCCCCTCTCCCCCTTACCCCTTTCCCCCCCTTCCTCCCCCTTCCCTCTCCCCTTCATCCTCCCCCCTCCTTCACCCCCCCCCTTTCCCCCTTCACCCCCCCTTTCCCTCCTTCATCCCTTTCCCCTCTCACCCTTTCACCCCTTTCCCCTTCATCCTTCACTTCTTTCCACCCCCAAGGGACGTTTTGAGGACCCTATTTCTCTAACAATTTCCTTTTTTGGGTTAATTTGGGGATCTTGGACAAAGTTTACTCTGTTTTTAAACAGTTTATAACGATTTTCACCTGCGTGCAAAAGGGCTTTTTCCCTTTTGCCCTGGCCCCCCCTTCCCTTCCCCTCCTTCATCCAGCCGTCTTTAAGACGGAATGGGAGTAGGGAAAGGGCCAAAAAAACCCAAGTCAGGTTTAAAGCCTTTTTAAAAAAAAAAAGGTTAAACACGGACTGTTTTAAGGAAACTCTTTCACTACCAATTTTTTTTTCGATCTCTCTTCTTTTTCGGCCCAAATTTCCCTTTTCTCTGTATTGGGTTTTTTTATACAGAGAAGTTGAATTGATGGGTGTGGTGGTGACATCTTTTTGTGTGGACAGCAAAATAAAGGGGGAAAGGTGGATGGGTGAGACAGGGGGGGAAAAATCCTCAACGGGGTTTTGTTGTTCAGCAGCTGCCCTTTTCGGTCGATGTTTATACGGGGGGTTGCCCCCGTGGTGCTTTATATATGTTCGGTGGGACTGGGGTCCCCCCGTGCTGCCTTCACATATTTCGGTGGACTGTTGTCCCTCGCGTGCTGCTTCACTAAAATTATGTTCGGTGGACTGTTGTCCCTCGTGTGCTGCTTCACTATATGTTCGGTGGACTGTGCAAGCAGCATGACTTTCCTGGCATTATCGTCTCATCAGCAGACAATACTTGTAATTTTACTGTTTAATTCTGACTGCCTGTACTGATTTGTGCGTTTGTTTGTGTGTGTGGTGTGTGTGTGTGTGTGTTGTGTGTGTGTGTGTGTGTGTGGTGTTTGTGTGTGTGTGTGTGTGTGTGTGTTGTGTGTGTGTGTGTGTGTGTGTGTGTGTGTTGTGTGTGTGTGTGTGTGTGTGTGTGTGTGTGTGTGTGTGTGTGTGTGAGTATGTGTGTGAGTGTGTGTGTGTGTGTGTGTGTGTGTGTGTGTGTGTGTGGTGTGTGTGTGTGTGTGTGTGTGTGTGTGTGTGTTGTGTGTGTGTGTGTGTGTGTGGTGTGTGTGTGTGTGTGTGTGTGTGTGTGTGTGTGTGTGTGTGTGTGTGTGTGTGTGTGTGTGGTGGTTGTGTGTGTGTGTGTGAATGTGAAGCGATTCTTTTGGCATGACCATTTTACAGCGGCGCAGTACATTTCAATCTGTCATCCATCTAACAAGAGTTTGACATCATACACTGTGGCTCCATTGTATTAACAACAGTATGTAAACAGTATACAACACAACACGTCTGTAAAACGAAAGCCAGTTACACTGATCTGAAATCCAGTATATAGATACAGCGGTCTGAACATTGCCGTTGCACGCACCATTAATGGATAAACAATTCCTGGCTAGGACACGTGACTCGTCACTTTATTCTCTTCTTTTCATTCCAAATGTTGGTCATAAAAACTTTATATCTATCTATGTACGTTCGTTGTTAAAGAATATTAATACTCTGACATTTGATTTATACACGACTCGTCTATCTTATATGCTGTTAAGTTTATCACAAAAATAACGCAGTTGTCTATTTAGGCTGGTTACCAAAAAGAGCCTCCCATCGTGAGGATTAAAACACACATATGTCGAGCGAGTGAGGCAGAACCAAGATTACAATAACATCTGTCTGCACCATGTCAGACTCAGTTCTGTTTGCAGCTCGTAGTCATGTTTTACCTCAACATGTCTGAAATTTGGCATATATATGTACAGCATTTACTGGGAGCTTTAGACTGTCTGTGTATATGTGAATGCCTCTGTACATGTGAAGTATGAGCTAATGAATAAGTACATGCCAATACGTCGCAGTGTGATTTTCTGAAACGCTGAAACGCTGTGAGTAGCTGTTTTGAACATGTTAAAACAATGTGCGATACTACTGTTAACTGATTGACAGTCTTAGTGTTTCCGTTTCTCTCTCTCTCTCTCTCTCTCTCTCTCTCTCTCTCTCTCTCTCTCTCTCTCTCTCTTCTCTCTCTCTCTCTCTCTCTCTCTCTCTCTCTCTCTCTCTCTCTCTCTCTCTCTCTCTCTCATGTTCGTACAGCTTTAGACAAATATGGATTTTCCTATGTTTGGGATAATCAGGTGTGTAGAGTCAGTTTCAATGTTCATTAAAGAATTTAGACAGAGAATAATTGATTGCAGGTGGCAGGAATGGGACAATCATACGCAAACAAGTGAGAGATACAGTTTTTACAGAGCGTTTAAAAGTAGTTATCTAAGGGAGCCCTATGTGTCTATGAATATAAACAAATTTGTAAAGAATCCCTAAGTAAATTTAGATTTGGAGTTTCACCTATATTGACACATTCTTTAAGGTATACAAGACCAACTGAGTCACAGATGTTATGTCCAATATGTTCATCTGCTGAGGAAGATGAGACCCATTTTGTCTTTATGTGTCCAGCTTATAGTGATTTAAGAAAAGAATTCATTCCCAAAAAAATACTACATTAATCCATGTATGTTCAGGTTATGTCTTTTACTTTCATCGTCTAACATTGTAACGATGCGAAACTTGTCATTGTACTTATATAAAGCCTTTGCTAGACGTGCTGTAATCATTAGCTAGATGCCACTATTTTGCATTGTACTGGTAGACATGTATTTACACTGTGTGAGCCATATTTTGCATTGCACTGGTAGACATGTATTTACACTGTGTGAGCCACTATTTTGCATTGCACTGGTAGACATGTATTTACACTGTGTGAGCCACTATTTTGCATTGTACTGGTAGACATGTCTTTACACTGTGTGAGCCACTATTTTGCATTGTACTGGTTGACATGTATTTACACTGTGGGCCACTATTTTGCATTGTACTGGTAGACATGTATTTACACTGTGTGAGCCACTATTTGCATTGCACTGGTAGACATGTATTTACACTGTGTGAGCCACTATTTTGCATTGTACTGGTAGACATGTATTTACACTGTGTGAGCCACTATTTTGCATTGTACTGGTAGACATGTATTTACACTGTGTGAGCCACTATTTTGCATTGTACCGGTAGACATGTATTTACACTGTTGTGAGCCACTATTTTGCATTGTACTGGTAGACATGTATTTACACTGTGTGAGCCACTATTTTGCATTGTACTGGTAGACATGTATTTACACTGTGTGAGCCACTATTTTTGCATTGTACTGGTAGACATGTATTTACACTCTGTGAGCCACTATTTTGCATTGCACTGGTAAACATGTATTTACACTGTGTGAGCCACTATTTTGCATTGTACTGGTAGACATGTATTTACACTGTGTGAGCCACTATTTTGCATTGTACTGGTAGACATGTATTTACACTGTGTGAGCCACTATTTTGCATTGTACTGGTAGACATGTATTTACACTGTGTGAGCCACTATTTTGCATTGTACTGGTAGACATGTATTTACACTGTGTGAGCCACTATTTTGCATTGTACTGGTAGACATGTATTTACACTGTGGGCACTATTTTGCATTGTACTGGTAGACATGTATTTACACTGTGTGAGCCACTATTTTGCATTGCACTGGTAGACATGTATTTACACTGTGTGAGCCACTATTTTGCATTGTACTGGTAGACATGTATTTACACTGTGTGAGCCACTATTTTGCATTGTACTGGTAGACATGTATTTACACTGTGTGAGCCACTATTTTGCATTGTACTGGGAGACATGTATTTACACTGTGTGAGCCACTATTTTGCATTGTACTGGTAGACATGTATTTACACTGTGTGAGCCACTATTTTGCATTGTACTGGTAGACATGTATTTACACTGTGTGAGCCACTATTTTGCATTGCACTGGTAGACATGTATTTACACTGTGTGAGCCACTATTTTGCATTGTACTGGTAGACATGTATTTACACTGTGTGAGCCACTATTTTGCATTGCACTGGTAGACATGTATTTACACTGTGTGAGCCACTATTTTGCATTGTACTGGTAGACATGTATTTACACTGTGTGAGCCACTATTTTTGCATTGCACTGGTAGACATGTATTTACACTGTGGTGATTATCGTTTGTAACTGTATTTTGATTGAGGCCCCATCAGAATGGGCCAATGGCTTCTGATTAAAGAATTCATTCATTCATTCATTCTCTCTCTCTCTCTCTCTCTCGTCACAAAACGTTTCCCCTATTACAACCACAGTAAGAAAGAATTTAACTCTGAACAGTTTCATTTTGTCAACCATCCTCACCTCTCACCCTACTGCCGTACTCCTTCTCTGATGTTTTCGTGGAGCAATGACAAATCGACCACTTCAGAGAGCCATTGGAGGAGCTTCCATCTTTTCGTCTTCATCTTTTACTATCTGTCTTCCTAATAGAGCCGTAATGAGATTGGAAATGTTAAAAACTCTCGAAAAAGTTCCAGAAACTTTGTGAGAGAAACAGATGACTGTAGGGGGAAATGGAAACGATTAAAAAGAGAATGACGGTGCAGCCAAAGCACAGTATAAACAGAATGACGGTGCAGCCAAAGCACAGTATAAACAGAATGACGGTGCAGCCAAAGCACAGTATAAACAGAA
>CM031600.1:104402260-104409760 GCA_018398815.1 Conus ventricosus
TCCAAACGCATTCACTATAACCTTGACACTATCTGTTACAAGTCCCTCAACAATGCAGCCCCTGACTACCTAACCAGTTTACTCAATATCTACACACCCTCACGCACCCTCCTCTCTTCCTCTGATCCTCTCCCTTTCCGGATTCCACGTACCAAACTCAGTACCTTTGGCCCACGTGCCTTCTCTGTTTCTGGCCCACTCTCCTGGAACAAACTTCCACTCTCTGTCCGTCAACTGCCTACTTTCTCTTCTTTTAAGACTGCTCTTAAAACTCACCTCTTTTCTTCTTCCTAACAGTCCTCTCCACGATCACTTCTACTCCCACTGTAGCCTGTACCCACTCGGTGTGGGAACCTGAGATGCAAATATTTGTACATAACTCTTTTTCCATTTTTCCTCTCTTTTGACAGTTTTGGTTAGCTATAGGACATGCGTGTAGGTGTGTGCGTGCGTGCGTGCGTGCGTGCGTGCGTGCGTGCGCGCGCGCGCGCGCGCGCGCGTGTGTGGTGTGTGTGTGTGTGTGTGTGTGTGTGTGTGTGTGTGTGTGTGTGTGTGTGTGTGTGTGTGTGTGTGTGTGTGTGTGTGTGTGTGTTTCCTGACAGCTGCTGGCACCACATCACAATACATTGCTCTTTAGATAAAACTGTTTATGTTAAATGCACCATACTTCATGCCCCCTAAGGGTTTTGTTTTTAATTATTTGCCTTGTCTTGTCTGATCTGGTCCTGTGTTCATTTGCCTGGTCTGGTCAGGTCTTGTTTTTTCTATTTCCTTCTCCATTTTTCCATTAGAACTCCAATATTCTCCATGGAGAGTTTTGCGCATGTGGCCAGTGTTAATCCCACAATTAGAGGTAACCCTATTCAATCAATGGGGATTTATGAACGCTAGGTCATTAAGGAAGCCAGTCCTCAAAAGTAGGCTAATGATGAACATCCGTCACTGGACACCCTTGAGAAAAATAAATCCCAAAGGATTTGCAGTAGGGATGGTCTGCCATGGCCAAGAAGGGACCGACTGGTATAGACTTATTGACCACTGTGGCCATCACACATGTGAAGAAGGGACTGGTATAGACTTACTGACCACTGTCACCATCACACATGTGAAGAAGGGACTGGTATAGACTTATTGACCACTGTCGCCATCACACATGTGAAGAAGGGACGGCTATAGACTTATTGACCACTGTGGCCATCACACATGTGAAGAAGGGACTGGTATAGACTTATTGACCACTGGCGCCATCACACATGTGAAGAAGAGACTGGTGTAGACTTATTGACCACTGTCGCCATCACACATGTGAAGAAGGGACTGCTATAGACTTATTGACCACTGGCGCCAGCACACATGTGAAGAAGGGACTGGTATAGACTTATGACCACTGTGGCCATCACACATGTGAAGAAGGGACTGGTATAGACTTATTGACCACTGTCGCCATCACACATGTGAAGAAGGGACTGGTATAGACTTATTGACCACTGTGGCCATCAGACATGGAAGAAACTGGGGGCACTGAAAGGACGACTGACGGCTGACGTCAGGGACTGAATAGATCAGGAGAGACATCAAACACTTAGAACATCAAGCGTCTCTGAGGCTGAATGCATGCCAAATTAAAACTCTCCTAGCTGTCGCCAGATGAGAGGAAAAAACTCCCAGGACTCCAGAGACAGGACAGGAAGGTAAAACTGCACAGTTGTCACCCACCAATCAGAGAACAACTCACAGGACTCCAGAGACAGGACAGGGAGGTAAAACTGTACAGGTGTCACCGACCAATCAGAGAACAACTCACAGAACTCAGAGACAGGACAGGAAGGTAAAACTGCACAGGACTCCAGAGACAGGACATGAAGGTAAAACTGCACAGGACTCCAGAGACAGGACAGGACGGTAAATCTGCACAGGACTCCAGTGTGTGTGTGTGTGTGTGTGTGTGTGTGTGTGGTGTGTGTGTGTGTGTGTGTGTGTGGTGTGTGTGTGTGTGTGTGTGTGGTGTGTGTTGTGTGTGTGTTGTGTGTGTGTGTGTGTGTGAATATTTATTTTGTACATGATTCTCCTTTTCTATTCCTTTGTTTAGAGCAATAACACATGTGCATTTGTGAGTGAGTGTGTCTGCATGAGTGTGTGTGTGTGTGCGTGCATGCGTGCGTGCGTGCGTGCGTGCGGGGCGTGCGTGCGTCGTGTGTGTGTGTGTGTGTGTTGCGTGTGTGTGTGGTGTTGTGTGTGTGTGTGTGTGTGTTGTGTGTGTGTGTGTGTGTGTGTGTGTGGGGGTGTGTGTGTGTGTGTGTGTGTGTTGTGTGTGTGTGTGTGTGTGTGTGTGTGTGTGTGTGTGTGTGTGTGTGTGTGTGTGCAGATTTTTTTTTTCGTGCGCTTTGAGTTCATTTTCATCAAGATTTTGCGCCTTAAAAATATCATAAATACTAGTAGTAGTAGTAGTAGCTTGCAAAGCAACCTACCATGAAGCATTATACAGTGCGGTTGGTCAAAAGGACAACAGACCTCTATCAACTATAATTCACCACTAAAATCGCATATGTCCGTTTTAATGGATTAGAAAAGGAAATATAGTCATTCACTCGACTTTAAATCAAGCAACATTCAAGAAGAACCACGTTCCATGTTTCCAAGTTTTCATGTTCCTTCCTTTCCAATTTGTGAAAGTTCGCTCAAGTTTAGTCGCCTCTTTTAAGCTGCTTGTACAAAACAGAATAATGTATGGTCCACCCCTTTTAAATTAGAGATTATACCAAAAATGTAATACCAGAGATGTTGGTGACGCATTTCCTCATATACCTAAGTATCCGTTTTTCATAAACATAATAATGGTTTCTTATATAGCGCTTAATCAAACGAATTTTTCTCTAAGCGCTTTACAAAGTCATACTACATTCACCCTTCCCATATACAATAGTACACCCTACACCTAGCTACAAATACTATTACTACAATAACAAACAAATCCTAATCCTACGAGTGTGACATTCACTTATTTTTAAGTATCACTGCAAACACTTAATCCTATAACGTTCAGTCATACAACAAAATCATGTAATGGAGAACATACACATACACTACATTTGAAAAGGCCCAGACGGCTATGAGTTAGGTTGCCCCCCCCCCCCTCCCCCACACACACAGCATTGACTAATTATGAGAAAATAGATGGGTTGTAAGTTTAGACTTGAAAGAAGGGATAGCATCTGAATGTCTGAGAGAGTCTGGCAGTCTGTTCCACGTCGCTGGAGCTTGAAAAGAGAAGGATCTTTCACCAGTAGTAGTCCTGAAGCGAGTCATTCGTAGAAAGCGGTCGTCAGCACAGGAGCGTAGTTGTCGAGAGGGGGTGTAGATTTTAAGGAGATCTGTGAGATAAGAAGGTCCATTTTCAAAGAGAGCAGAGAAAGTGAGAGTTGAGATTTTGTACGAGATACGGTTTGAGACAGATAGCCAGTGGAGAGAGTGAAGTAGAGGCGAAATGTGATCATATTTTCCTGCTCTACAGACGACTCGGGCTGCTTGATTTTGGATTCGCTGTAATCTTTCTATCGAGTATCTGACAGACTATTATTCAGACGTCCAAACACTTAGAAATGTAATTCAACGTATAACAGCAAGAGCAAAAATCCCTGAGATAATTAGCAATGCTATTGGCGCACTTTACAATCAGTATAATTAGCAATGCTATTGGCGCACTTTACAATCAGTATTAGCAATGCTATTGGCGCACTTTACAATCAGTATAATTAGCAATGCTATTGGCGCACTTTACAATCAGTATAATTAGCAATGCTATTGGCGCACTTTACAATCAGTATAATTAGCAATGCTATTGGTGCACTTTACAATCAGTATAATTAGCAATGCTATTGGCGCACTTTACAATCAGTATAATTAGCAATACTATTGGCGCACTTTACAATCAGTATTAGCAATGCTATTGGCGCACTTTACAATCAGTATTAGCAATGCTATTGGCGCACTTTACAATCAGTATAATTAGCAATACTATTGGCGCACTTTACAATCAGTATTAGCAATGCTATTGGCGCACTTTACAATCAGTATTAGCAATGCTATTGGCGCACTTTACAATCAGTATTAGCAATGCTATTGGCGCACTTTACAATCAGTATTACTTCTTTTTTCCTCGTCTGTTGCTTCCTACAATAATATTTTATATCATTAAGCTGATTAAATGTAATACAATTAGCATTCACGGTCAGGCGCACACAACACACTGTGTGTGTGTGTGTGTGTGTGTGTGTGTGTGTGTGTGTGTGTGTGTGTGTGTGTGTGTGTGTGTGTGTGTGTGGTGGGTGGGTGGGTGGGTGGGGTGGGTGAGAGAGAGAGAGAGAGAGAGTATTTCCTGACAGCTGCTGGCACCACATCACAATACATTGCTCTTTAGATAAATTGTTTATGTTGAATGCACCTTAATTTATGCCCCCTAAGGTTTTTTCCCAATTCTTTGCCTTGTCTTGTCTGATCTGGTCCTGTTTCATTTGCCTGGTCTGGTCAGGTCTTGGTTTATCTATTTCCTTCTCTATTTCTCCATTAGAACTCCAATATTCTCCATGGAGAGTTTTGCGCATGTGGCCAGTGTTAATCCCACAATTAGAGGCAACCCTATTCTGTCAATGGGGATTTATGAATGCTAGGTCATTATAGAAGCCAGTCCTCAAAAGGTAGGCTAAGGATGAACATCCGTCACTGGATACCCTTGAGAAAAATAAATCCGAAAGGATTTGCAGTAGGGATGGTCTGCCATGGCCAAGAAGGGACCGACTGGTATAGACTTATTGACCACTGTGGCCATCACACATGTGAAGAAGGGACTGCTATAGACTTATTGACCACTGTGGCCATCACACATGTGAAGAAGGGACTGCTATAGACTTGTTGACCACTGTGGCCATCACACATGTGAAGAAGGGACTGGTATAGACTTATTGACCACTGTCGCCATCACACATGTGAAGAAGGGACCGACTGCTATAGACTTATTGACCACTGTCGCCATCACACATGGAAGAAACTGTGGGCACTGGAAGGACGACTGATGGCTGACGTAAGGGACTGAATAGATCAGGAGAGACATCAAAAACTTAGTACATTAAGTGTCTCTGAGCCTGAATGCATGCCAAATTGAAACTCTCCTAGCTGTCGCCAGATGAGAGGAAAAACTCCCAGGACTCCAGAGACAGGACAGGAAGGTAAAACTGCACAGTTGTCACCCACCAATCAGAGAACAACTCACAGGACTCCAGAGACAGGACAGGAAGGTAAAACTGCACAGTTGTCACCCACCAATCAGAGAACAACTCACAGAACTCCAGAGACAGGACAGGAAGGTAAAACTGCACAGAACTCCAGAGACAGGACAGGAAGGTAAAACTGCACAGGTTTCCAGAGACAGGACAGGACGGTAAAACTGCACAGGACCCCAGAGACAGGATAAGACGGTAAAACTGCACAGTTGTCACCCACCAATCAGAGAACAACTCACAGGACTCCAAAGACAGGACGGTAAAACTGCACCGTTGTTACCCACCAATCAGAGAACAACTCACAGGACTCCAGAGACAGGACAGGGAGGTAAAACTGCACCGTTGTCACACACCAATCAGAGAACAACTCCCAGGACTCCAGAGAGAGGACAGGACGGTAAAACTGCACAGTTGTCACTCACCAATCAGAGAACAACTCCCAGGACTCCAGAGACAGGACAGGACGATAAAACTGCACTGTTGTCATCCACCAATCAGAGAACAACTCCCAGGACTCCAGAGACAGGACAGGACGGTAAAACTGCACAGTTGTCACCCACCAATCAGAGAACAACTCCCAGGACTCCAGAGACAGGACAGGACGGTAAAACTACACAGTTGTCACCCACCAATCAGATAACAACTCCCATGACTCCAGAGACAGGACAGGACGGTAAAACTGCACAGTTGTCACCCACCAATCAGAGAACGGTACTATGTTTTTCAGATGGGAAGAAAATGATGGCGGGATATAGATCAGAAAGATTTTCTCTGTTACTTCCTTTCCTTTGAGACAACATCATCTTTTTCAGATTGCAGATGACGTGGATTTGAAAAGGAAAGATGCTAAGTTAAACTCTAAGTTGTTTAAACTTCGTCTTTGTTTTTAATCTTTGTGCCTTTTTTTACGAACCTTATTATGCACACCAGGTTACATGATTCTTCCCGTTCTGGAAACTTCCTTTAGATTGGAAGATGGAAACCTCATCGTTCATCTGTTGATAGAGGTGCACTAGATGGGGGGAGGGGGAGTGGGAAGCCGGGGGAGGGGGAGAAAGGAAGAGTGGCATTGTATGTTCTTAACCGTGAGACTTTTTCCACACTAAATAAAGCTAACCACGCACCCTACCCATACAATGTAAAACTTTCAGTGTGATTGACGGCTAGACTCAGTGTGTCATTTATGTCCAACATTTGTTCAACTATGACGACATGACAAATGAATTCAAACAGTTCCAGCCTACAATTATCAGGAGATGTATCAAAAAAAGGAACACTGGAATATTCTCTCAAATCTGGCTGAAACGGACCTTCCGTCAAACAATAGTGATGCTCTGGTTTGAAACAGAGCGATACCAGAATAACGTAGCGTCTGTTAGCTGGACTGCCTCTGTTGTCCTCGTGAGAAATAGTATGCTATGTTCATCTTAATCACAGCGTCTAAAACACCAAGTATAAAGGAACGAGAGAGAGAGAGAGAGAGAGAGAGAGAGAGAGAGAGAGAGAGAGAGTGAGAGATATATGTGTGTGTGTGCGCGCGCGCGCGCGCGCGCGCGCGTGTGTGTGTGTGTGTGTGTGTGTGTGTGTGTGTGTGTGTGTGTGTGTGTGTGTGTGTGTGTGTGTGTGTGTGTGTGTGTGTGTGTGTGTGTGTGTGTGTCTTCTCTTCTTCTTCTTCTTCTTCTTCTTCTTCCTCTTCTTCTTCTTCTTCTTCTTCTTCTTCCTAAAATACTGGTTCACTCAAAAACGAGTAGGTCACCAGCGCGCATGTTAAAAAGTAAAAATAAAATAACATAAAATAGTGCGACTCAGACTGTTGGTCCCTGGAGCAAATTTGGCAACAAGGGGTCGCACTCGATATTCAAGAAGTTAAAAGCAATGGCCAAATTCAGGCCCAGATAACAGTAAAATATCTGGGGAAGTTAAAATAGAAAATCGTCAATATGCAGATCTCAAAACTGTCGTATCAATTTGTTTTTTAAATGAGACTGCATTTGTGGCAATCTTGATGGCACCCGGCAGTGAGTTCCACAGCCGTACAGAACTAGGATAAAATGAATGTAAGTGGCTGTCAATATGTGATGCAGGTATGGTATAACATTGACCGCCACTCCTTGTGCTACTTTTATTCAATACTAGTTGTATTGGAATATCAATTAGTTTAGCTCTGCCTTTGAAGAAGATGTTAAGTTTGATAAAAGCTCTTCTCTCTTCTAAGGGTTTCCAT
>CM031600.1:104414760-104452260 GCA_018398815.1 Conus ventricosus
TTTCAAGATAAAGGGGAAATGATAGAAATGTGGAACATTTGTTGTGCAGTTCTACCAGAAGGGGACATAACTAACACTAAAAAAGAACTTGCTATTTCCACAAAGATCCTGTGGTGGAACACGACGTTGAACTTAAAAGTCACTCCACCTGACCCAAAGACAATGTTCCAGCACTTCACGACTATGACACGCTTGTCCCACATACAGTCCAGGAACTGAAACAGGGTGATGCCTTATGCGGAATGCAGGTAAAAGTGCAATGATTCATAAAACCTCCTGCCAGCCTGTCCCTTCCTGGCATTCCATGATTACAGACTGGGAAGGAGGCGATTTGTTCTTTGGGGCTGACGCGGGGTAAAGCTAGACCGGACCGTCTGCCGCACCCTCCCCCACCAGTCCTCCCCCCACCACTCCGCCACTCGTCAACACCCCCTCCCCTCTCACTCCCTTCCCCGTCTCCCAGAAGACGTTGGGGGATCAGACGACAGCTGTGAAGCCAGGCGGTAAACTAGCTTTCAGCAGAGATGGACCAATCCCTGCCAATTAGTGTGCTCCGCCACTCTGCCCCTCTGTCTGTCTGTCTGTCTCTCTCTCTCTCTCTCTCTCTCTCTCTTCTCTCCTCTCTCCTCTCTCTCTCTTCCTTCTCTCTCATCTTCTCTCTCTCTCCTCTCTCTCTCTTCCTCTCTCTCTCCCCTCTCTCCTTTTCTCTCTCTCTCTCTCTCTCTCTCTCTCTCTCTCTCTCTCCTTGAGTTAAGTTTCTCCTCTTCCAAAAACCGACCAAAGTCTTCATGTTGCATACATTTTAAGCTGTGTATGTGATGGAGAAAAGTGCACAGACGTCATTTTTCAATGACACCACAGAGAGGTTTTTTGCTGAGATGGAAGTTTCAACACCCTCATTTTCTGTGAAATCCAACTCTTCTCTGAATGCTCAGAGTGAGTCAATACCTATCAAACTCGCAAAATGTGTCCATGCTTTCTGCAAAAAGTGGGTGATAGTAGAAAAGGCAGCTCGGAGTAATGGTCTGAACGCAGCCCGGTCTTTTAGAGTAAGGAGTTCGGGGCTTGTGCACTGGTCTGAATGGTCTGAACGCAGCCCGGTCTTTAGAGTAAGGAGTTCGGGGCTTGTGCACTGGTCTGCATGGTCTGAACGCAGCCCGGTCTATCAGAGTAAGGAGTTCGGGGCTTGTGCACTGGTCTGCATGGTCTGAACGCAGCCCGGTCTATTAGAGTAAGGAGTTCGGGGCTTGTGCACTGGTCTGCATGGTCTGAACGCAGCCCGGTCTATTAGAGTAAGGAATTCGGGGCTTGTGCACTGGTCTGCATGGTCTGAACGCAGCCCGGTCTTTTAGAGTAAGGAGTTCGGGGCTTGTGCACTGGTCTGAATGGTCTGAACGCAGCCCGGTCTATAGAGTAAGGAGTTCGGGGCTTGTGCACTGGTCTGCATGGTCTGAATGCAGCCCGGTCTATCAGAGTAAGGAGTTCGGGGCTTGTGCCCTGGTCGCATGGTCTAAACGCAGCCGGTGTTTTAGAGTAAGGAGTTCGGGGCTAGTGCACTGTTCTGAGCGTTTTTTTCTTTTCTGGGCTGTCTGCTGCCCAGCAAACTGTCTGCTAGAACATTATTTTGGCGCTAGAAAATCTCTTAAAATGAAGACAATGGTGTAAACTCACAGTATTGTTTTGTGTGTTAAAAATGGGTTTTGGTTGTTGTTGGGGGTGGTGGTGGTGGTGGTGGTGTGGTGGTGGTGGTAGTGGTGGTGGTGGGGTGGTGGGTGTGGTGGTGGTGGTGGTGTGTGTGTGTGTGTGTGTTGTGTGTTTGTGTTTTGGTGTGTGTGTGTGTGTGGGTGTGTGTGTGTGGTGTGTGTGTGTGTGTGTGTGTGTGTGGTGTGTGTGTGTGTGTGTGGGGTGAATATGTCTGTTTGTCTATCTGTCTGTGTGTTTCAGAAAAACTGCGTCTCCCAAAAACTGGCTTAGGATTGTCAAGCTTGTAATGTAATCAACTTTTCCCTCTTCCTCTTCCCCCTCCCTCCCTCCCCTCCGTCTTCCACACATTAAAAAGCTATAACAACAATTGGAACCCCTCCCTCCCTCCCCTCCGTCTTCCACACATTACAAAGCTATAACACATTTGTGAACCCCTCCCTCCCTCCCCTCCGTCTTCCACACATTACAAAGCTATAACAAAATTTGTGAACCCCCCTCCCTCCCCTCCCTCCGTCTTCCACACATTACAAAGCTATAACAACAATTGTGAAAGTGAGTAGCAGCAGTAAGTTGAGATCTTGTAGCAATGTGATTTGTGTCTTGTGGGAAAAAGGGACCAACAAACCGTGGTCGTTTTCCGCCTACGCAAGAACACCCTAGTCCTTTATCAAGTGAACAAAATGCTTTGTTGTTGACACAGAATTCATTTGTCTTGTAGATGCTGTCTGTCAATTCAGCGATTATTCTTCCAATGGAATATGACCAGACAGACTGAAAACTTAAAGGCTTCTCCTTAACGCGGTTCAAAAGATAACAAAAGTAGAAATGTGTGTGTGTGTGTGTGTGTGTGCGTGCGTGCGTGCGTGCGTGCGTGCGTGCGTGCGTGCGTGCGTGCGTGCGTGCGTGCGTGCGTGCGCGCGCGCGCGTGCGTGCGTGCGTGCGTGCGTGTGTGGTGTGTGTGTGTGTGGTGTGTGTGTGTGTGTGTGTGTGTGTGTGTGTGTGTGTGTGTGTGTGTTTTTTGTGTGTGTGTGGGGGGTAGCTGAATTGCTTCACGCTTTGAATGACGGCAGGAGTTAAACCATCAGCCGGGCAGCATCACACGACAACTCTTTCAGTCGTATGCGAACGACTTTTTCTGGAACATTTGACCTTGATTTAATCCCTTGTGTCCTGAATAGTGAGAACAAATCACCCTGCTCATCGGCAGATCATTACCTCAATTGGTTTAACTAATCTTGTCATCAAACAGACAGACAGACAAACAAACACGAGAACAGAAAGACAGGCAGACAGATAAACAAATGGACAAGATGTCCCGACACTTTACCCTCTGTGTGCTGGGGAATTCGGCACAAAATCACAATGTGCATCAGGAAAACATTCACTTAGCTACTTTCCACTCAATTTGCCGCGAGATAAACAGACAGAACAGATGGAAAACAGATGACTGACAGGAAAACAGAACAGGCAGACAGGTGGAAAACAGATGACTGACAGGAAAACAGAACAGACAGACAGATGGAAAATAGATGACTGACAGACAGACAGATGGGAAAACAGATGACTGACAGGAAAACAGAACAGACAGACAGATGGAAAAACAGGTGACGACAGGAAAACAAAACAGGCAGACAGATGGAAAACAGATGACTGACAGGAAAACAGAACAGGCAGACAGATGGAAAACAGATGACTGACAGAAAAACAGAACAGACAGACAGATGGAAAACAGATGACTGACAGGAAAACAGAACAGACAGACAGGTGGAAAAACAGATGACTGACAGGAAAACAGAACAGACAGACAGATGGGAAAACAGATGACTGACAGGAAAACAGAACAGCCAGACAGAGGAAAAACAGATGACTGACAGGAAAACAGAACAGACAGACAGATGGAACAACAGATGTCTGACAGGAAAACAGAACAGACAGACAGATGGAAAAACAGATGACTGACAGACAGACAGATAGGGAAACAGATGTCTGACAGGAAAACAGAACAGACAGACAGATGGAAAAACAGATGACTGACAGGAAAACAGAACAGACAGACAGATGGAACAACAGATGTCTGACAGGAAACCAGAACAGACAGACAGATGGAAAAAAGGATGTCTGACAGGAAAACAGAACAGACAGACAGATGGAGAAACAGATGTCTGACAGACAGACAGAAGGAACAACAGATGACTGACAGGAAAATAGAACAGACAGACAGATGCTAAAACAGATGACTGACAGGAAAACAGAATAGACAGACAGATGGAAAACAGATGTCTGACAGAAAAACAGAACAGGCAGGCAGATGGAAAAACAGATGTGTGACAGAAAACAGAACAGACAAACAGATGGAAAAAACAGATGACTGACAGACAGACAGATGGAAAACAGATGACTGACAGGAAACACAGAACAGACAGACAGATGGAAAAACAGATGTCTGACAGGAAATTGGTTTTAACTAATCTTGTCAACAAACAGACAGACAGACAAACAAAATACGAGAACAGAAAAGACAGGCAGACAGATAAACAAATGGACAAGATGTCCCGACACTTTACCCTCTGTGTGCTGGGGAATCGGCACAAATCACAATGTGCATCAGGAAAACATTCACTTAGCTACTTTCCACTCAATTTGCCGCGAGATAAACAGACAGACAGATGGAAAACAGATGACTGACAGGAAACAGAACAGACAGACAGATGGAAAACAGATGTCTGACAGGAAAACAAACAGACAGACAAATGGAAAAACAGATGACTGACAGGAAAACAGAACAGACAGACAGATGGAACAACAGATGTCTGACAGGAAAACAGAACAGACAGACCGATGGAAAAACAGATGACTGACAGACAGACAGATGGGGAAACAGATGTCTGACAGGAAAACAGAACAGACAGACAGATGGAACAAACAGATGTCTGACAGGAAAACAGAACACAGACAGACATATGGAAAAAACAGATGTCTGACAGGAAAACAGACCAGACAGACAGAATAAAAAAACAGAGTCTGACAGGAAAACAGAACAGACAGACAGATGGGAGAAACAGATGTCTGACAGACAGACAGATGGAACAACAGATGACTGACAGGAAAATAAGAACAAACAGACAGATGCTAAAACAGATGACAGGAAACAGACAGACAGACAGATGGAGAAACAGATGTCTGACAAGAAAACAGAACAGACAGACAGATGGAGAAAACAGATGTCTGACCGAAAACAGAACAGACAGACAGATGGAAAAACAATGACTGACAGACAGACAGATGGAAAAGCAGATGACTGACAGGAAAACAGAACAGACAGACAGATGAAACAACAGATGTTTGACAGGAAAACAGAACATACAGACAGATGGAAAAAACAGATGACTGTACAGACAGACAGATGGAAAAACAGATGACTGACAGACAGACAGACGGAAAAACAGATGACTGACAGGAAAACAGAACAGACAGACAGATGGAAAAACAGATGACTGACAGACAGACAGATGGGAAAACAGATGACTGACAGAAAACGGAACAGACAGACAGATGGAAAAACAGATGACTGACAGACAGACAGATGGGGAAAACAGATGACTGACAGGAAAACAGAACAGACAGACAGACGGAAAAACAGATGACTGACAGACAGACAGATGGGAAAACATATGACTGACAGGAAAACAGAACAGGCAGACAGATGGGAAAACAGATGACTGACAGGAAAATAGAACAGACAGACAGACGAAAAACAGATGTCTGACAGGAAAAACAGAACAGGCAGACAGATGGAAAAACAGATGACTGACAGGAAAACAGAACAGACAGACAGAGGGAAAAAACAGATGTCTGACAGGAAAACAGAACAGACAGACAGATGGAACAAAAGATGTCTGACAGTAAAACAGAACAGACAGACAGATGGAAAAACAGATGACTGACAGACAGACAGATGGGAAAACAGATGACTGACAGGAAAACAGAACAGACAGAACAGATGGAAAACAGATGACTGACAGGAAAACAGAACAGACAGACATACGGAAAAACAGATGACTGACACACAGACATATGGGAAAACAGATGACTGACAGGAAAACAGAACAGACAGACAGATGGGAAAACAGATGACTGACAGGAAAATAGAACAGACAGACAGATGGGGAAACAGATGACTGACAGGAAAACAGAACAGACAGACAGATGGAAAAAAAACAGATGACTGACAGGAAAACAGAACAGACAGACAGATGGAAAAACAGATGTCTGACAGGAAAACAGAACAGACAGACAGATGGAAAAACATATGTCTGACAGGAAAACAATGCAGACGGACAGATGGAAAAACAGATGACTGACAGGAAAACAGAACAGACAGACAGATGGAAAAACAGATGTCTGACAGGAAAACAGAACAGACAGACAGATAAAAAAAGAGATGTCTGACAGGAAAACAGAACCAGACGGACAGATGGAAAAACAGATGACTGAGAGGAAAACGGAACAGACAGACAGATGGAAAAACAGATGACTGACAGGAAAACAGAACAGACAGACAGAATGGAACAACAGATGTCTGACAGGAAAACCAGAACAGACAGACAGATGGGAAAACAGATGTCCTGACAGGGAAACAGATGGAACAACAGATGTCTGACAGGAAAAAGAACAGACAGACAGATGGAACAACAGATGTCTGACAGGAAAAAACAGATGGAACAACAGATGTCTGACAGGAAAACAGAACAGACAGACAGATGGAACAACAGATGTCTGACAGGAAAACAGAACAGACAGACAGATGGAAAACAGATGACTGACAGGAAAACAGAAACAGACAGACAGATGGAAAAACAGATGTCTGACAGGAAAACAGAACAGACAGACAGATGAAAACAGATGACTGACAGGAAAAACAGAACAGACAGACAGATGCTAAAACAGATGACTGACAGGAAAACAGAATAGACAGACAGATGGGAAAAACAGATGTCTGACAGAAAAACAGAACAGGCAGGCAGATGGAAAAACAGATGTGTGACAGGAAAACAGAACAGACAAACAGATGGAAAAACAGATGACTGACAGACAGACAGATGGGAAAACAGATGACTGACAGGAAAACAGAAACAGACAGACAGATGGAAAAACAGATGTCTGACAGGAAATTGGTTTTAACTAATCTTGTCAACAAACGAACAGACAGACAAACAAATACGAGAACAGAAAGACAGGCAGACAGATAAACAAATGGACAAGATGTCCCGACACTTTACCCTCTGTGTGCTGGGGAATCGCACAAATCACAATGTGCATCAGGAAAACATTCACTTAGCTACTTTCCACTCAATTTGCCGCGAGATAAACAGACAGACAGATGGAAAAACAGATGACTGACAGGAAAACAGAACAGACAGACAGATGGAAAACAGATGTCTGACAGGAAAACAGAACAGACAGACAAATGGAAAAAACAGATGACTGACAGGAAAACAGAACAGACAGACAGATGGAACAACAGATGTCTGACAGGAAAACAGAACAGACAGACCGATGGAAAAACAGATGACTGACAGACAGACAGATGGGGAAACAGATGTCTGACAGGAAAACAGAACAGACAGACAGATGGAGAAACAGATGTCTGACAGACAGACAGATGGAACAACAGATGACTGACAGGAAAAATAGAACAAAACAGACAGATGCTAAAACAGATGACAGGAAAACAGAACAGGCAGACAGATGGAGAAACAGATGTCTGACAGGAAAACAGAACAGACTGACAGATGGAAAAACAGATGACTGACAGACAGACAGATGGGAAAAAAGATGACTGACAGACAGACAGATGGAAAAGCAGATGACTGACAGGAAAACAGAACAGACAGACAGATGAAACAACAGATGTCCTGACAGGAAAACAGAACAGACAGACAGATGGAAAAACAGATGACTGACAGACAGACAGATGGGGAAACAGATGTCTGACAGGAAAACAGAACAGACAGACAGATGGAAAAAACAGATGTCTGACAGGAAAACAGAACAGACAGACAGATGGAGAAACAGATGTCTGACAGACAGACAGATGGAACAACAGATGACTGACAGGAAAATAGAACAAACAGACAGATGCTAAAACAGATGACAGGAAAACAGAACAGACAGACAGATGGAGAAACAGATGTCTGACAGGAAAAACAGAACAGACAGACAGATGGAGTAAACAGATGTCTGACCGGAAACCAGAACAGACAGACAGATGGAAAAACAGATGACTGACAGACAGACAGATGGAAAAGCAGATGACTGACAGGAAAACAGAACAGACAGACAGATGAAACAACAGATGTCTGACAGGAAAACAGAACATACAGACAGATGGAAAAACAGATGACTGACAGACAGACAGATGGAAAAACAGATGACTGACAGACAGACAGACGGAAAAACAGATGACTGACAGGAAAACAGAACAGACAGACAGATGGAAAAACAGATGACTGACAGACAGACAGATGGGAAAACAGATGACTGACAGGAAAACGGAACTGACAGACAGATGGAAAAACAGATGACTGACAGACAGACAGATGGGAAAACAGATGACTGACAGTAAAACAGAACAGACAGACAGACGGAAAAACAGATGACTGACAGACAGACAGATGGGAAAACATATGACTGACAGGAAAACAGAACAGGCAGACAGATGGGAAAACAGATGACTGACAGGAAAATAGAACAGACAGACAGACGGAAAAACAGATGTCTGACAGGAAAACAGAACAGGCAGACAGATGGAAAAAACAGATGACTGACAGGAAAACAGAACAGACAGACAGAGGAAAAAACAGATGTCTGACAGGAAAACAGAACAGACAGACAGATGAACAAAAGATGTCTGACAGTAAAACAGAACAGACAGACAGGTGGAAAAACAGATGACTGACAGACAGACAGATGGGAAAACAGATGACTGACAGGAAAACAGAACAGACAGACAGATGGAAAAACAGATGACTGACAGGAAAACAGAACAGACAGACATACGGAAAAACAGATGACTGACAGACAGACAGATGGGAAAACAGATGACTGACAGGAAAACAGAACAGACAGACAGATGGGAAAACAGATGACTGACAGAAAATGAACAGACAGACAGATGGGGAAACAGATGACTGACAGGAAAACGAACAGACAGACAGATGGAAAAACAGATGACTGACAGGAAAACAGAACAGACAGACAGATGGAAAAACAGATGTCTGACAGGAAAACAGAACAGACAGACAGATGGAAAAACAGATGTCTGACAGGAAAACAGAGCAGACGGACAGATGGAAAAAACAGATGACTGACAGAAAACAGAACAGACAGACAGATGGAAAAACAGATGTCTGACAGGAAAACAGAACAGACAGACAGTTAAAAAAAAAGAGATGTCTGACAGGAAAACAGAACAGACGGACAGATGGAAAAACAGATGACTGAGAGGAAAACGGAACAGACAGACAGATGGAAAAACAGATGACTGACAGGAAAACAGAACAGACAGACAGATGGAACAACAGATGTCTGACAGGAAAACAGAACAGACAGACAGATGGGAAAACAGATGTCTGACAGGAAACAGAACAGACAGACAGATGGAAAAAATGATGTCTGACAGGAAAACAGATGGAACAACAGATGTCTGACAGGAAAAAGAACAGACAGACAGATGGAACAACAGATGTCTGACAGGAAAACAGATGGAACAACAGATGTCTGACAGGAAAACAGAACAGACAGACAGACAGGAAAACAGATGTCTGACAGACAGACAGATGGAACAACAGATGTCTGACAGGAAAACAGAACAAACAGACAGACAGGAAAACAGATGTCTGACAGGAAAACAGAACAGACAGACAGACGGAAAAACAGAACAGAAATACAGTTGGAGAGACAGGACCAACAACAAATTTCTTACGTCCAACTATACCGAATATGCATAATAACAGTCAATGTGATCAAAGTGACGAATGACAATTGTTGAACTTACAGATAGATAGATAGATAGATAGATAGATAGATAGATAGATAGATAGATAGATAGATAGATAGATAGATAGATAGATAGATAGATAGATAGATATGTAGACAGCAGATAGATAGAAACAACAGAACGGTAGATGAACAGAGATATTGATGTAATAATATAGAGAGAGGTGAAGAAGAAGAAGAAGAAGAAGAAGAAGAAGAAGAAGAAGAAGAAGAAGAAGAAGAAGAAGAAGAAGAAGAAGAAGAAGAACAAGAACAAGAAGAACAAGAAGAACAAGAAGAACAAGAACAAGAACAAGAAAGTAAGTAGTTATCTACTTTGTCATTTTCGGCGCGTGGGGGGGGGGGGGGGGGGGGGATAATTGTTGGGCCGGATTAGAAAAGATCTCATTTTCGACCTTTAGAGCCCTTAACGCTAGCACTTTTCTCGTTATTGTGGATGAGAAAATGGATTTTCAATTGAAAGAAGCTGAATTAGAAACTAAATCGTATTGAAACTTTGTTTTCATCTGCCCCTTTTACTTATAAATGTAGCTTACATTCTAGGTTTAATTCACCGAGTTCTGTACATTTTCTAGCAAATGGCTGAAAGAGCCAGTGGAATTTACGTTCTGTATGGGCGACTAAGACCGGTTTACAAAACGAGACAAAGTAAATGACGAATAGATGGAGGGAAGATGAGGAGGGAAAGTACGGTAAAACCATCAGAACGAGATAAAAGGCATTTATCAGCACGCAATTCCCCAAAGCCGGTATACAGCCACCACCTCCACCATCCCTTTCCCCTTCAATCCCTTCCTTTTCATCCCTTCTTCTTTTTTTTTTCCATTCCCAAATCAACAGTTTCAGAAAGCCTGTTCCATTTGCTCGTTTTCACTTTTCAAGTAATTTGAACACTGAGTTCTTGGACAAAGTTTACTAAATCTCGAAACTGCGGGTGAACGATTTTCACTAGCTGGGCCTCTGGCAAGGCGTTTCCGCTCCGTTCTCTCCTTCCATCCAGTGCAACATCAAGAACTGGGAGTGGGAGTGGGAGGTCCAAACTCATCAAAGTCATGGCTAACGTGACTCCTAAAGAGGTGTAAACACGGGGTCGTTTTAAGGAAATTCATTTCACCATCCTATTTTGGTTTCCACCTCGCCTCTCCTCTTCCACATGCTAATTCCCTTCTTTCAGTATTGGCTTTGTGTTGGGGAGGTTGAAATCGATGTGGTGATGTGGTGATTACCTGAAGAGGTCTTATTGTGTGGTGGTAGGTAGAAATGGAGGGAGGGGTAGGGGTGGTCGGATCATGGGAGACAATGCATCAATGGTTTATTGCTCAGCAGTTGACCTTTACGCATCAATATTTACACAGTGCGGGTTGTCACTTGCGTGCTGCCTTGATATGGTCGATTGGACTATGTAAACACTATGACTTACCTTGATGTGGTCGATTGGACTATGTAAACACTATGACTTACCTTGATGTGGTCGATTGGACTATGTAAACACTATGACTTACCTTGATGTGGTCGATTGGACTATGTAAACACTATGACTTACCTTGATGTGGTCGATTGGACTATGTAAACACTATGACTTACCTTGATGTGGTCGATTGGACTATGTAAACACTATGACTTACCTTGATGTGGTCGATTGGACTATGTAAACACTATGACTTACCTTGATGTTGTCGATTGGACTATGTAAACACTATGACTTACCTTGATGTGGTCGATTGGACTATGTAAACACTATGACTTACCTTGATGTTGTCGACTGGACTATGTAAACACTATGAGGACTATGTAAACACTATGACTTACCTTGATGTGGTCGCTTGGACTATGTAAGCACTATGACTTACCTGTCAAAATGATTTCATCAGCTACAATACCTCTAATGGCCGAGACATCCTTTTTTATGGATTGTTTCTGAGTTACCAGAACCTATCATTTTTTTTCATGTGCGAATGTCAACTTTATCTTTTGATATGTCTCGTGTCAAAGCAGCATAGTTACCTTTTCTATCCTTTCAGTCTGTTACCCCCCCCTAACTAGAGGTTGCCAGCACACACCAAGGCTCAATTATACAGCAAACAACAGTATGTCAGTTGTATGAGTATGGAATACAACAAGTCTGAAAATCCAAAAACCCCAAATTCCAAAGTCTTTAATACAAAAGTATAGCAATCTTGAACGTTGCCGTTACACACACAATCAGAGGATACGCAACCCCATTCAAGAACACATACTAACTTAAATTCTCTTCGTTTCTTTCCTATTTTCTAGTTAGAACACCTTCTCTTTTTTCTATGCACGTTCATTGTTACTGAATGTCAATAGTCTGACATTTAATTTGTACATGATTCCTGTACGTTTATATGCTGCCATGTTCGTCAAAATCTGTCCAAAAAAAAGAAAGTATCTGTCTTCTTAGTTGCATAATAAAAAGGGCTTCCACTTGAGAGGAGAAAGACATCTATATAATCATGGGAAAGACATATATATGTATATATATAATCATGAGAAAGACATACATATAATCGAACGAGTGATGCACAATAAAGATAACGAAAACGTCTGTCTCTACGATGTCCGGCTCTCAATCTGTTCTACTCTAGTTGTGTTCCATCATGCATCTGAAATCTGACATACATGTAAAGCGTTTATCGCTATGGTAAGGACTGTTTCTGCTCACATGAATGCCACATTACATATGAAGCATGAGCTAACGAATAAGTACATGTAAGTCATCATTTAATGTTCTAAAGCGCTGTGAGTGAGTGTTGTGAACGTGTTAAACAAAGTTTCAAAATGGAGTGACTGACGGCGGCGAACGAAGCAAAATTTAGAAAGAGAGTTTGTCAGTTACCGCCAATGACATTGACAAACAAAGCACATGACAAGACACGATGCATTTCAACCTCTTGGGTCTTCTTCAGGCGAAAAAATATATCACATTTAACATTTAGGACAGTACAAAACAAGAACGAAAAATGACTCATCTGTTGTTGTCCATGTGGTGGGTAGAATAGCCGCTAGGCGGAAATGACAAGGGGGATTATGGGAGAGGAAAAGGAGGGGGGGTGCGTGGGGGAGGTGGGAGGGGTGTGTGTGTGATACGATAGGGTTGTGTGTCTAGTTTAGTGGGGTGGTGTGATATCTTTGTGACGGTTGTGGTAATGGTCGATTGATAATAATGGTAAGGGGGAGGGGGGAGGGAAACTGGGGAACAAAAGGTTTAGGTGAATAGAATAAATGATTTCGCTGGGTGATGAAAGAGGTGGTGGCAGTTATGCGTGGGTAGTTGTGAAAGGTGTGTGGGTAATGTTAATAAGGGAGGGAAGTGGATGGAAGATAAATGGGTGATAAGGTATGATTGGGGGTGGGGAGGGGTTGAGGGGAAAAAAGGGGGGGAAATGGGTGGGGAGGAGGGTAATGTGTTTGGGGGGAGGGAAGGGTGGCAAGAGAAGGACAGCTCATATCTCTTCATCCACTATGGGGTGGGGGGTGGGGGGGGAGGTTCATATAAATGGTGTTGTTTAAAAAATAGTAAACAATGCTGTGGGATGATGTTCATTGTGACAGGTGAAATAATGTGTTGGCATCAATATGCTGATGTTTGTTGAGAGAAGATAGCAGTGACCAATGAAAAACAGGGTATCATGTGTTGCACACACACACACACACACACACACACACACACACACACACACACACACACACACACACACACACACACACACACATACACACACACACACACACACACACACACACACACACACACACACACACACACACACACACACACACATATATATATATACACACACACACTCACATACACAGACACACACACAGACACACACACACACACACACACACACACACACACACACACACACACTCACACACACACACTCACACACACACACACACACACACACACACACACACACACACACACACACACCACACACACGCACGCACACACACACACACACACACACACACACACACACACACACAACCACACACACAAAAGAGGGTGGGAGTGGGTGGGGGGAGGACCACATGTAAACAATGTTCTGGGTGAGTTAAGATTATGTGATCATAATGAGACTAACTGTGGAAAGTTTTCACACACATATTCACACACACATACACTCATTCACAAACACACAGAGCACATGAGATCAACGGTAGTGTAGGAAGAGATTCTTCTCCGTTCCCTTAGGCAGGATTTGTGGAGGTACTGGCAAGGGCTTCTGTATGGTGAAGGCTCTCCAGTGGTCAATAACGTTTTGCACTCATCGGTGTGTTGGCAGGCCAGGATTGTTCTTTTGGTGTTGTTGGGACTGTTCCACTGTCATTGGGGCTGCATGGATAAACTGAAGACCCGCCAGGGTGGAGTATTGCAGAGATGTGATGTCACAGTCTGGAGTGCCCAGTTCTCAGTCTCAGTTCTCAGACTGTGACATCACATCTCTGCAATACTCCACCCTGACGGGTCTTCAATTTATCCATGCAGCCCCATTGACGGTGGAACAGTCCCAACAACACCAAAAGAACAATCCTGGCCTGCCAACACACCGATGAGTGCAAAACTTTATTGACCACTGGAGAGCCTTCACCATACAGAAGCTCTTGCCAGTACCTCCACCATTCCTGCCTAAGGGAACGGAGAAGAATCTCTTCCTACACTTCCGTTGATCTCATATGATCATCACCCATCAGTGACTGATTGATGATAATAAGTGTGTGTGTGTGTGTGTGTGTGTGTGTGTGTGTGTGTGTGTGTGTGTGTGTTGTGTGTGTGTGTGTGTGGTGTGTGTGTGGTGTGTGTGTGTGTGTGTGTGTGTGTGAAAACTTTCCACAGTTAGTCTCATTATGATCACATGATCTTAACTCACCCAGAACATTGTTTACATGTGGTCCCCCACCCACCCACCCACCCCTTTGTGTGTGTGTGTGTGTGTGTGTGTGTGTGTGTGTGTGTGTGTGTGTGTGTGTGTGTGTGTGTGTGTGTGTGTGTGTGGTGTGTGTGTGTGTGTGTGTGTGTGTGTGTGTGTGTGTGTGTGTATGCGTGCGTGTGTGTGTGTGTGTGTGTGTGCAACACATGATACCCTGTTTTTCATTGATCACTGCTCTCTTCTCTCAACAAACATCAGCATATTGATGCCAACACATTATTTCACCTGTCACAATGAACATCATCCCACAGCATTGTTTACTTTTTTTTAAACAACACTATTTTTATGAACCTCCCAACCTCCCACACCTACCCCCCACCTCATAGTGGATGAAGAGATATGAGCTCTCCTTCTCTTGCCCACCTTCCCCCCCCCCCCCCCCCCACACACACAAACACATTACCCTCCTCCCCACCCATTCCCCCCCCCCCCTTTTTCCCTAAACCCCTACCCCCCCCCCCCCCTCCCCAAATCATACCTTATCACCCATATATCTTCCATCGACTTCCCTCCCTTATTAACAATACCCACACACCTTTCACACTACCCACGCATAACTACCACCACCTCTTTCATCACCCAGCGAAGTCGTTTATTTTATTCACCTAAACCTTTTTTTTCCCCAGTTTCCCTCCCCCCCCCCCCCCCCCCCCCCCCTCCCCCTTACCATTATTATCAATCGACCATTACCACAACCGTCACAAAGATATCACACCACCCCACTAAACTAGACACAACCCTATCGTATCACACACACATCCCTCCCACCTCCCCCCACGCAACCCCCCCCCCCCCCTCCTTTTCCTCTCCCATAATCCCCCTTGTCATTTCCGCCTAGCGGCTATTCTACCCATCACATGGACAACAACAGATGAGTCATTTTTCGTTCTTTGTTTGTACTGTCCTAAATGTTAAATGTGATTTATTTTTTCGCCTGAAGAAGACCCAAGAGGTTGAAATGCATCGTGTCTTGTCATGTGCTTTGTTTGTCAATGTCATTGGCGGTAACTAACAAACTCTCTTTCTAAAAATTGTGTTAAACAAAATTTCAATATAATCGTTAACTGATTTACATTTCACTTGTGTGGCTTTAGTTTGGTTCGAAATTCTTCAGCGTTCTCTCTCTCCCTCTCTCTCTCTCTCTCTCTCTCTCTCTCTCTCTCTCTCTCCTCTCTCTCTCTCTCTCTCTCTCTCTCTCTCTCTCTCTCTCCTCTCTCTCTCGTTAGAAAGTGTTTCCCCTATCGCATCGCAGTAAGGAAGAATTTAACACTGAACAAACTCGTTCCGTTTTATCTGTCCCCAAACCTCCACCGTACTTCCGTACTCCTCGGATGTTTTCGTGAAGCAAAGACAAAGTCCTCTGTTAATAGGTCATTACAGGAGTGTCCATCTTTTCGTCTGTATCTGTCATTGTTTGCTGTCTGAACAGTACCATAATGAGTGTGTAAATGTTAGAAACGGTCGGTAAGGTTTAGGAAACACAAACGTCGGTAAGAGGAAGACCTGGTGTATTCCTTGTCATTAGTTCAAATCAACAGTGACTTAATGGTTTACACACTTCACAGAGAGAGAGAGCAGGGGGGGGACAAACGGACGGAATGAGAGAGAGAGAGAGAGAGAGAGAGAGAGAGAGAGAGAGAGAGAGAGAGAGAGAGAAGAGAGAGAGAGAGAGAGAGAGAGAGAGAGAGAAGACAGAAAGACAGACAGACAAACATATAGAGTCAGACAGAGACAATTGCCTTATAGAATTAAGACCATGATTTGTCATGAAATTGGTGATACAATTGTTAAAAAAAAACACTAAAAGGTGCATAAGCAATGCAAACGAGACTAAATATTACACACACTGAATTAAGATGCAACCAAATCTCTTCACCAGGAGACCAACAGAAAGGACTTCTCAACGAGTTTCCTTCTTCAAAAACTTATGACGACCGCAGGGTCGATAACGGAAGTACAAGCCGGAACTGCCGCCATCTTTCTGTGTCACACAGCATGATGCTATTCTCCAGCCACAGTCATACCCCGGGGCAATACATTCACCTTCCCCACACAGCGTGGCATGACCAGTGACTGTCCCTGTACTATAAACGTGCACCCCGGGTAGTCCAGCCGACCCGTCTGACGTGTGGCACGGGGAAAACTATGGAGGGTCCTAGCTATCGGCGACCATGGGCAGCTGATGGTAGGAATTCCTGATGGTGAGAATTCAAGAACATAATATTTTTCATCATATCATTACGCTCTTTATCACCCATAGACATGAAATCATTTGAATAATTCTGTAAAGAAGAGAGAGACAGGAAGAGAGAGAGAGAGAGAGAGAGAGAGAGAGAGAGAGAGAGAGAGAGAGAGAGAGCAGACAGACAGACTGACTGACAGAGAGACAGACAGAGACAGACAGAGACATTCAGAGAGACTGACCGACTGACTGACTGACACAGACAGATAAAAAGACAGACAGACAGAAACAGAGAGTGAGAGAGGAGGGACAGACAGGCGGACAAACAGATAGACAGAGACAGACAGACAGACAGACAGACAGAGATTCATGTAGAGGAGGAGAGAGTAAGATGCACGAGGAGTGAGGATAGAGGGGAGGAGCTTTGAGAGAGAGACAGACAGAGACAGAGACAGACACAGAGAGAGAGAGACAGAGACAGAAATAGAGACAGACACAGAGAGACAGAGACAGATACAGACAGACAGACAGACAGACAGACAGACAGACAGAGATTAGCTAAGGGCGAGTATCATAAACGTACTAACCTTTTTATTAAACTTGATCATCATTGGCGGTTTTCTTTGTTTTAAATGACCTGGCTTTACAAGTGTTTGTGTAATTTTATTAGCAAACAAAGTGTGAGATTTCAATTTGTGCACTTACTTTCTCTCTGAAGAAATATGGATGCAGTTTGGCTTTGCCTTCATTAGAAAAAGTGGAATCTGAGTACTAAAGAATACAACTTCTTATAAGGAGCATTTAACCGATATTTTTATTTTGTTGTGTATTTGCTGTCTTTCCAACTGTTTTACAAGCTTACGATTGAACTATTCTGCTCTTTTAAAAACAATCACGGATTTTCATGGCAAGAAACAAAAGTAATGTTCAAAGGCAAGGTCAGTGTTCTGTAATATATGTTACTGTGGTCAGTGTTCTTGTAATATATGTTACTGTGGTCAGTGTTCTTGTAATATATGTTACTGTGGTCAGTGTTCTTGTAATATATGTTACTGTGGTCAGTGTTCTTGTAATATATGTTACTGTGGTCAGTGTTCTTGTAATATATGTTACTGTGGTCAGTGTTCTTGTAATATATGTTACTGTGGTCAGTGATTGTAATATATGTTACTGTGGTCAGTGAACTTGTAATATATGTTACTTGGTCATGGAACTCGAAAACCTTTCGTGAACGTATTGATGTTTCAGACTGTCGTTTCTGACTTCGATATGTTCTGATATTGATCAATCCACCAGTACTTATCTAATGCATTATTGATGTCCAGCCAAAAGATGATTTGTGCAGAGGTGGCCTGAGGGTCTCTTAGTCAATCAGGAATCTCCCCAGGTGGGATCGATAGTCTCTTGGTCAATCAGGAATCTCCACAGGTGGGATCGATAGTCTCAAGACACTCCTGGGTGAATTTCCCCTTGCAGAGAGTCAGTCTGCTTCATCCACACGATTCACATGTGGAATCGATGATTCTGGCACCAAACATTATTCCATAAAGTAGTCATCAGAAAATCAATGACTATGGTGTGTGCCTTTCTCGATGAATTGGGAAAACGGACATGGACCACTGTTAGGAAACAATGGCTGTGATTAGTCATTTTGGTCATAGTCTTTTTACTGCAAACGTCTTTCTGGTGAACTGAAATGTACAATCATGTTTCTGTGTCTTTCAACACACTGTCCAGAGGCATTAGAAGTGTCCAGAGCAAAGTAGGGTAGGAGAGGGGGCTAAAGAAAATGTTTAGAGTCTACTAGAAAGGCTGACAATCATCGGTTAACTTGTTAGGATAACTTAAACGTTCAGCAGATAGTCAGACTCTATACTTCAATGGGTTCTGATCATGTGAAATCGATCCACGAAGGCGGGCGCTTTCACCTGTAATCAAGGGAGGTAATTGACCAAAAGCGGGCAGTGCTTAACCGCCTTTGTTGACGGTTCAGCCATGGCTGCTACTGAATGCCCGTCACATCGATGGCTGCTACTGAATGCCGTCACATCGATGGCTGCTACTGAATGCCGGTCACATCGATCCAGCCGATCTGCTTCGCATCTTGGTCGTCTGTGTGAAAGCTGTTTATGAAGTGCGAAAGCAGTGATTATGAATCAGGGTGCACATCGATGCAATACCTTCTAAGTACGAACCTAGGATTCTGCGTCGAAGTGATGATGGTCAAAGCAACACACATGTACGAACCTTAGGATTCTGTGTCGAAGTGATGATGGCCAAAGCAACAAAAATGTCAAATCATTACATTCACCAACGAAGTAACTCAATGTCTTGTCACTAACGAATGATTCTGTGTCGAGGTGATGATGGTCAAAGCAACAAAATGTCAAATCATTACATTCACCAACGAAGTAATTCAATGCCTTGTCACTAACAAACGCTACAAACAGAAAACTGAAGTAAAATTGAACTTTAAAATGTACTAACTATCTGATCAGTGACAGACAATGAAATAAAAAGCGATGACAAGTTATCAATAAACTACGTAACGTAACATCACCGGCGTACACCAACGCTGCAGTGACACAAAAGAGGAAAGAAACAGTAACGGACTTTCACAACATGATGGCTTGGAGATTTTACATTGATGACACACACACACACACACACACACACACACACACACACACACACACACACACACACACACACACACACACATACACACACACACACACACACACACACACACACACACACACACACACACACACACACACACACACACACACACACACACACACACACACAGTGAGGGGAGACAGAGAGACAGACAGACAGAGACAGAGAGAAGGGGAGGATGGTGGGAGGAAGAGACGAAGAGATGGAGAAGGGAGTAGGATGTAGGAGGGAACCGAACATTTGGTAGATCTCATTCATCACGAGGATTCACGCTGAAAGCATCTGTTTTCACACAAGATTAATGATGTTGGTCAGTATCGAATTTACCCAGACCCCGTCAGATTCGTTTTTCACCCTTCGGACAAGTTTTTGTTATCAGACATTTCGTCTACATTATTTACGCAGACTGCGCATGCCCGCCGCTGTGTCCCTAATGCATGCAAAATATTCTCCCCCACCAATTTATCGTGCGCGCGCGAACACACACACACACACACACACACACACACACACACACACACACACACACACACACACACACACACACACACACACACACACACAGGCTTCGTCCGGCGCAACCTCCAGATCGGCAACAAGAAAACAAAGGAAACTGCGTACAAAGCCCTTGTTCGCCCGCTTCTTGAGTATGCAGCCACCGTCTGGGATCCTACCTGCAAACGAGATTGAGGTCCTCGAGAAGATCCAACGAAGAGCGGCAAGATAGGTCTCCAATCGTCACCGCCAATCGTCATGCGTGGACTCCATCCTTGACTCTCTTAATTGGCCTTCCCTGCAACAGCGTCGTAAGAAAGCCCGCTTGGAGATATTTTACAAGTTCCATCACGGACTCATCTCCATTAACTCCACGTACCTGCCCAAACCATCTGACAGCAGGCTGAGCTCTAGGATCAACAATGACCTGAGCTACAACATTCCAACATGCACGACGCGGTACAGGCAGATGACGTTCTTTCCGAGGACCATACCAGAATGGAACAAGTTGCCTCAGGAGGTTGTGACAGCTGAGTCACTGGACTGCTTCAAGTCCAGGCTGGCCTCCCATCTTTAGAACCTGAAACAACCACCCCCCCTTCCCCACCACCCCCAACCCTCCCCCTTACCCTCCTCCTGACCACTATTCCCTACAATCCCCCTCCCCCCTGCCTTCCTTCAGTCACTTTTCTACTCCTCCCCCCCTCTCTCTCTCTCTCTCTACTACTACTTATTCGCCTTCAACCCCCACCCCCCACCCCACTTTTTTTTCAAATCCTCACAACAGCGCAGTCTTCGGCAATCTCCCCAGATACGACAAAAACCATCAGCAAAATGATGTTGGTCGTACAAAGGAAGAAGACACTTAAGTGTATGTTTGCTTAGTGCGTGGATATACCTAGTCGTCGGGAAGATCAGAGTAGATTGATCGTCCATATTTTGCGCTTGTGTGAATGTATAGGTCATGGAGCGGGGGGGGGGGGGGGGGGGGGGGGGGGGGAAGTAAGGGGGTAGCGGTGGAGCAAGGGGAAGGAACAAGAGTAATGGGGGACAGAAAAACGGATGGGGGTAGAAGGGGGTTGGGGGGGGGGGGGGCATCAAGGAGCGTGGTCGCCCCTGTGTTTCGATTCCAAGTGCAGACGTGCGAGTGCTTACAGCTTTGATTGTTCGTTTGTTTGTTTGTCCGTTTGTTTGTTTGTTGTTTGTTTGTTTGTTTGTTTGTTTGTTTGTTTGTTTGTTTGTTTGTTTGTTTGTTTGTTTGTTTGTTGTTTGTTTGTTTGTTTGTTTGTTTGTTTGTTTGTTTGTTTGTTTGTCCGTTTGTTTGTTCGTTTCTTTGTTTGTTTGTTTTTTGTTTGTTGTTTGTTTGTTTGTTGTTTGTCGTTTGTTTGTCCGTTTGTTTGTTTGTTTGTTTGTTTGTTTGTTTGTTTGTTTGTTTGTTTGTTTGTTTGTTTGTTCGTTTGTTTGTTTGTTTGTTTGTTTGTTTGTTTGTTTGTCGTTTGTTTGTCGTTGTTTGTTTGTTTGTTTGTTTGTTTGTTTGTTTGTTTGTTTGTCCGTTTGTTTGTTCGTTTGTTTGTTTGTTTGTTTGTTTGTTTGTTTGTTGTTTGTTTGTCGTTTGTTTGTTTGTTTGTTTGTTTGTTTGTTTGTTGTTTGTTTGTTTGTTTGTTTGTTTGTTTGTTTGTTGTTGTTTGATTGTTTGCTTGCTTGCTTGTTTGTTTCTCTGTCTGTTCTCCCCGTATAGTGCTGAAATGTTGAAAAGATTTTTAAGAAAATACCCTATTGTTGTTAGCGGTAGTAGCAGCGGCAGTACTAGTAGCTGTAGTAGTAGTAGTAGTAGTAGTAGTAGTAGTAGTAGTAGTAGTTAGCAGCAGCAGCAGCAGCAGTAGTAGTAGTAGTAGTAGCTACTACTACTACTACTACTACTACTACTACTACTACTACTACTACTACTACTACTACTATACCATCATCATCATCATGATTATTTTCATTATTATATGATTATTGTTGTGATCATCTTCATAGTACCACGATCCTCATAATCATTGTTTCATTATCATTATTCTCATCATCATCACCATCATCACCATCATTATGATTATCATCATCTTCATCATCGTTATTCTCATTTGCAGCAGTAGCAGCAGCAGCAGCAGCAGCAGCGTTTCATCGTCATTATGATTATGATCATTTTTCTATTGTCATCATACCCGAATCCTGTTCACCACACTGTGCCCAGTGATGGAGGGTGGCGTGAAACGAACCACAAATTCAGGGGGTGGATCCCAATGTGTGGATCTGAGTGAATAGGGCGGATCCCAATGTGTGGATCTGAGTGTATAGGGCGGATCCCGATGTGTGGATCTGAGTGAACAGGGGCATGTATACTGGATCTCTCCTGGGGCAGATTTGTACCTGCTTTATGGGAAGATTACAACGACGTTTCTACGTAAATGATGTAACCAGTCCTGTAACATGGTTCACATCATTTCAAAACAGCATCCTTTGTCGTAGTCCCGTGTCTGTGTACATTTGGATGAAACCATCAGTGTTCCACCGTGACAGAGGTCTCCCCTCTCCTCAGTGCCCTTATCGTTATTCTTGTGTTATTATTGTCGTTATATTTTATAATTAATCATATCATTATAGTCATGAAAAACTTAGCAAGAATGGACGCTGATATTTTTTTAAACCGTAGGCCTGTCTCAAACACAACTTTTGTCTCTAAATTCGCTGGGAAGGTAATATTGCTTGCTTAAGCTTTTTTATGGTCTTTACCACAACAACTTGCTCTTATGCTAATAACTTACGTACCTTCCAGGCCATAGCACTCTTGGAGATAGTCGATGATTTGCTTATTGCTTACGATCATGGACATATTTCTCTCCTTTCTCTTCTGGACCTGTCTGCTGCATTTGATACCATAAACGTGCTGCATTTCTTTCACGTCTTCACCTTACTGTTCGCTGTTCTGGTACAGCGTCTCTTGCTTCTGTTCTTATTTTCTGGTTGCACACAGTTGTTTCCAATAATGGGTGTACCTCTTCTGCTGCAGGCTTGCATTTTAGAGTACCGCAGGGATCTGTTCTGAGTCCCATTCTTTTTGTCCTTTACAATCAGCTTTTCTATAGCATTGTGTCTCATCATATTCTGCCTCTCCATAGTTTCTCTACACGGTAGCCAACTCTACGTGTCTGCTCCGGTTACCATTTATTATTCAGAGTAGAGTGTCATCCATTCCTTAGATTTAATCTTGAATGTCGTGCAGCAGTTTATGCTGAATAATGACAAGACAAATCATTTTCATCGGAAACAAAAGGCTTCTTTCCTCTGAGACTGTTCCAACATCAGGCTGTTAGACATACGCCTCATTTATCCAGCTAGATTTGTTCGTGACTTGATGTTACACTAGATGAGACTTTATCATCCTAGTGTTTCATCTCTTCCGTCCACTGTGTATGTTATCTGGCCATTTGTAGCAGTAGGTCCGCTTGAGAGAACAGTAATATGCCGACTCTACCCCACTTGCTCCTCCACCGAGTTTTCGGGCGAAAGTGGCCTAGAATCAGCATATTACTGTTCTCTGACAAGTAAGACGTCAATAACCAAAAAATAACGATTATCTACAAACAAACATACTGTGCAGGGTTATCCATTTTAATACTAATTTACTAAAGTTTTCAGAGAGTAGCGTAGGAGAAAGTAGCCGGGACTGAACACGCCTCATAGAGTAACGTAGGGAAAAGCAGCCGTGACTGAACGCGCTTCATATACAAACGGTGTCTGTTCCCACGGCTTTCTTTTCAGTACTGTCAACTCTGTCAGGGCGGTGTCAACGGGCCTGCTTTGCAGGTGGCAGGTAAGCTTTTAATTGCTAGTTGCCGGCCTACCTGCCCAGCACTTGGGGTGTTTATTTCACCCAGTGCTGTGGTGGTGTAAGTTTGCATATGGCAATAGTGGGGATTCTAAGTTAGAAAAAGTTTTTGAATCACAAATACTTTTTCAACAGCTTTATAGATTAAATTGTGTGGAAGACATGGAATCAGCTACAACTTTATATATAACCACACACACACACACACACACACGCACACACACTCACACATGCACAACACACACACACGCACACACACGTGCAAACGCATGAACGCACGCACACACACACACACACGCTCACTCACTCACGCACACACCCACACACACGCACTATTTTAAAAAATGTGTCCCTGGTTTACAGTGGCATACCCCTCACCTACGGTGGCGTGCTCCCTGTCTACATTGCAGGTGTGCCTCCGGCCAAAAAAATCAATACTGCTGCACTTCCTCCCTACCCCCACTCCTTCCTGCCCAGCTTGCTCGATCGCACCATATGACATCAGCCAACACTGCCCGCGTGGCGGCGCTCTCACAGCCTGGCCAATCAGCGGCCGCTCACGACTAGGTTAACCCACACATTCTTTCGCTGACAGTCGGACGAGCAGGACGGTTTACTGTGCGGTGGGTGTGTTATTTTAATAACCGGTTTACTGAAAACAGAATTGTGTATCTTAAAGGTTTGTTGGTTTAAGGAAATGAAAACGTTGAAGGCAATATTGTTGACAAAGATACAGCCAGTTTTAATACGTGTTTGGCTATCGATGAGATGGTTCCTTATCTAATAAATGGCGCTGCATTGTTGAAAGTCGGCCGAAGCAAAACAAACCATCACGCGTTGATTGTTGGGAGCTGGCTTGAGACAGCTAAAGCCATGTTTAAAAAACATGGCGTTCATTTCTTAAGGCGGAGGTAAACACGGCTGATTCGTATGCTAAAAAACTTATATTTGAAACATTTTTGCTGTTCCTCCCAAGTAAAAATGTTCCCAGTTTGTATCAGACTCGATTGATTGTTAACTACAGATTCAGTGTTCATGTAGCAAGCTGATCTGTGTATTAAGATGTGTATACTTTTCTACTTTTCGAATTCTAACCAGTTCATCTGCCTTCAAGTGTGCCCTTATGCAACTGAATGGCGATTTTCGAATGTTCTGGCAAACTAGATAGGGCTAGGCAGACCTTAGTGTGGTGAAGTCAGCCTTGCTATAAATAGCCGTTTATACATGAACGGCTATTTTTAGCAGCAAGAGGGCTGTGGGGAAATCCGCCTTGCTATAAATAACCGTTTATACATGAACGGCTATTTTTAGCAGCAAGAGGGCTGTGGGGAAATCCGCCTTGCTATAAAATAGCCGTTTATACATGAACGGCTATTTTTAGCAGCAAGAGGACTGTGGGGAAATCCGCCTTGCTATAAATAGCCGTTTATACATGAACGGCTATTTTTAGCAGCATGGGTCTAACAGGATGTAGTGGTGCTCGTAACTGGGACAGATGCGCCCCACCCCCACCCCACGCATGCACACCTCCTCCCACCCCCAATCCACGCATGCACACCCCCGCCCCACGCATGCACACACTTAAGTTCTTAACTTAAGTCACCTCAAGTCACCCCAAGTTCTTAATTAAGTTTTTAATTAAGTTTTTAATTAATACTTCAAGTTCTTAATAAGTTCTTGATTAAGTTTTTAATTAAGTTCTTGATTAAGTCACCTCAAGATCATAACTAAGTCATCCTTTAAGTACAACCAAGTTCTTATTAAGTTATCTTATAATTATCAAAAAATACAATCTATGTTTTTATCTTAAATAGTAGATGCCTAATATAGTACACACACGCCTCAAAAACGCGTCATCGTTGAGGATGTCTTGCTCAGCGTTTTCTGCATAGATCTTAATGAAGGTCTTACATCCTAAGCAACCACATTGATTACAATTCTGGTCTATGGAAATGTCTTTTATAGACTCCAGGTCTTTATTTATTGACTTTATCATTTTATAATACGCCATGATTTATTTTTATTAAAAAAATTTAAAATTAAGTTCTTAAAATATTATTCCATTATAAATGGATCAAAATGATGCTTTGTTATTGGCGGTTTTGGCGTGCAGTTGTGTTCGGCTTCTGTATTTAGCGGTGGAGATTGTTTGGGCTCTTGTTTTTGCCAGCGTTGTTTATATATTTTATAACCGTAATAACCGCCCCCAGCAGCAGCAAGAGCACCAAAAATGACAACAGTTTTAAGTTCAATATTCCATGAGGTCTTTGGGGCTGTAGGTCTTGTATCACATGAAGTTTTTATAGCCGGCATTGAATCAACTTGTTCTGGCGTTGGCGGTGTTATGTTTTCATGATGAGTTATATTCTGTAACATTAATTTTTTTTGTCTGTTCCACTCTGCTAATTTTCTTCCTGCTTCAACACGCCCAGGATTTTTAATGGTCTCCACCTGATTCAGCGTTTTCTGCTGATTTTCTGGCTTGGTTACTTTCTCCACCTGATTCAATGTTTCCTGATTCTGATGATTTTCCAGCTCGGTCATTTTGAAGGGAAATAAAATCTATATGATTAAAAGTTATTAATCCCATGATTAATGGCGATAACAATGTTCCAAATCTGTAGTATAGATCACATCCTAGAGACTCTAATGACTTTGTTAAAACTGGATCTTGCGTTAAATCATACGTAAGATCTTGTTCAGAATCAATGGGAGCAAATCTACTGACTAGTTTAGTGTACAAACTAAGAACCGTTTGCCCCACACTTTTCACCATTCTAGACCCCAGCTGCGCTTCATACCTGTTATGATACTTTAAAATGTCTTGCGGCGACATCTGTTGAATCTGTTCAATGCTGAATTCAGTTCCGAGGAACTGTTTTGTTTTCCCACATGCTGCCAAAGAATACAGCCTTTCCTTTTGGGGCATAACAGCTTGGCCATCAACTTGGTCATTCATAAGTTCGGGAAGGTTTAGGCCGCCTTGTAGCTGTAGTAGATCATCACTGTTCATGTTTTTTTATTAAATTATAATTATTTTATTTTATAAAAATGAGCACCGAAAAAACTGTTACCAACCTTGTATACCATTCTGCTGTTATTGGAGGACTAAGTGTAGGATACTCAATGCTTGGTAAAAGCCTGTTAAGAATTAAACCAGCAGATCTTGGCAAACTAGACTTTGAGGATTCAGCAAAGCTGATTGCTATTGTTGCAGCTTCGTTTGCTACGAAAGATTTTCTAGTTAAGCAAGGAATAATTCCAGACAATATAAATATGTAAGAAAAAAATACATTTATAAAAAATGGCTTCACTCGCAATAATGATAGGCGGCGCTGTGGTGAATGCGCTTGCTTTTAGCGGAAGTAATTTCGCATTTAGTAAACTGGGGAATGACGGCGAGAGAAAAAGACATAACAAAGCTATGGAGCAACTAGCAGCTGCACAAGACGCCTATGAAAGGCAGAGACTTGAGCAGTTAGATTTTATTAATGACACACTGAAAAGACAGGGGCATGCAGCTTACACATTTAAAAATGTTGATCAAGCAATAAAACAATATTATCTAGTAACAGGCAAACCAATCCAGGCATTGCCCCCACCAAAATTCAGTGACTTTTATCAACCATCAGAAAAACAAAAGATGCAAGAAATCGCGTTTATTGTCGTTGGTATGACCGTTGTGTATTTTGTTGCACATAATATTGGCTGAATAAAAAATGAACAAAATCTATTATTCACCCAAAGGATATTGGAAGGGTATCACAGCAATACAAAAGCTAAGCCAAGCGGCAGGAGTCAGTGAACAAACAGCAAAAGAATGGTTATCTAAACAAGCGATTTGGCAAATTTATTTACCTGCACCTAGACGAATACAGAGACCACACTTTGTCAATACAATACCAAACGACACCCATCAAATGGATCTTCTATATTTACCCTCTGATAGGATTAGACGAAAAAGATTTAAGTACGCACTCACAGTCATTGACATAGCTTCAAGATACAAAGATGCTGAACCATTAACACAAAAGAGTGCTTCTGCTGTTGCTGTTGCCATACAACTAATATACCAACGAGGTCCTTTAACTTATCCTCGCATGATTCAAGTCGATGATGGAAAAGAATTTAAAGGGCAAGTGAATCAATTATTGTTAAAACATAGAGTTACCATTAAAAGAGGCATTCCGGAGTTCACAGATCACAGGCTTTAGTTGAAAACTTTAACAAACAGTTAGCTGAAAGACTTTTTTCCTACCAGTATCACAGAGAGCTTATTGACAATTCTCGCAACACAGAATGGGTTAGAAGACTGCCCTCAGTTTTGCGCGCAATGAATAATGAAGAATTTAAAGGTCTAAAACCAGTACAAGCAATCAAAAGAAAAACAATAAATGCTGTTGAAGGAGAGTCTTCATCCGGCAAACTATTACCATTTGGTTTGAAAGTAAGGTACCTTTATTTACCGGGGAAGCAGAAGGGGACACTCGCATCAGGGCAACCGATCCGGTTTGGAGTGTTGATCCATATGAAATAAAAAGAATTGTAAAAATGAATCCGCCCGTGTATTATTTACGAGAAACTGGCACAACAAAACAACCAGCTCCTCAAAGATCTTTTGTGAAAGAAGAACTGCAGATAATTCCACCAGACACAGTTCCGCTTTAATTAATTTACGGTTCTCCAGTGCCCAATTGCATATGAAAACTCTGGATCAACAAATACTCGTTTTGTGTTTGTTCTATCTAATGACTTCTTTGTTACAACTGTTGTGTTGATCTCATGTAGATTAGATCGCAGTTTTACGTTGTCATGATGAAAAGTCTTATTGCCAAACAATGCTTCTTTGTAGTTGTCATGTGATATGTTTGACTGCACAACGCTGCGAGATATTCCCTTTGCTTTCTTAATGATTTTCTCCTGGCTCGAAATACTGTACATTTTTGACCTTAGCCCCACATACTCCTTGATCACCTTTCCAGATAATTCATCCTTCATCTTTCCTAAAACCTTCTTGTTAGTAATTGAATGCAAAGGCGACTCTTTAGGGTAATCAGATGTATCATACCACCCCGCATGCCCTTTAGCTACTTCTAATTCCATGTCTTTATAGATGTCTTCAGTAGGGATATCTATAACAAAACTATCTGTATCTGTGTAAAGCACTCTGGACTCGGGATACGAGGGCTTAAAGTAGTCATAAAGAAACTCTAACATCAAAAGCTTTGATAATTCTAAAACAGTAAACCCAATAAATACAGGTTTGTCTAATTTGACTTTCTTTTTTTTCATCATTATGCCAAAAAGCTGATCATGAAATCTTCTAAAGTCCTGATAATTAGGTTTTGAAGTCAGCTTAATTGCTTCGTTCTCTTTGGTGACTAATCTGACATCTTTACGCTTGTGGGATTCTCCATAGTCTTTCCGAAACAACTGTTGTTCATCAGCTTGAAAAAGTCTTTTTCTGAAGCATCTGCAGATTTAGTTCTGAGATCAGTGTTCTTCATGATGTATGGTTTCATGAACTGTTCTTGATCAAAAGCAATTATACGATGAACAGCTGTTAACTTCAAACCGTGTTTTAAATAAAATTGTAGAAGTCTGTAATGACAGACATAATTTTTTTTGCTGCGAAGGTTAGGCACAAGTTTAGGCGGCTCTCTTGGATCCATCTTTAGGCTTTCTGCTGCTAATGGATAGTCATTATGCGGGTCATGGAGTTCCTGAGGATATTCAAAAGTCAACTTCTAGAATGAAACCACGCTGTTGATCAGGCGTTAAACTGCCCAACCACTTTAATGCCTTTTGAATATTATTCGGATCGCCCCCCTGTGTTACATTTTAAAGTTGCGTAATGGAAGTGATTGCGCATACCCCAACCATACAGATTGTTTGCATCTTAAATACATAAGATAGTTGGGACCTTTTACTTGGATCATAGTCGTCCAAGTATTTGTTGTTTGCTTTACAGTAATGATGCGACGCCATACAAAATTCCTCCACGCAATCCGTTTTCAATCATCTGAATCATTGGTAAATCTGACAATAAATAAATCTGTACTCCAGTAAACTTTAAGAAAGCGTCCCAATCATCCCGGGCGCAGAAAATGTAATGCGCGGGATCCAAGCTATAATGTTTCATGCAGGTCTTTCTATAGTTTCAAAGACGTCTGCCAACAACAAACATCGGCCCTCAAGTATGAATCATGATAGTCTCCCATTTGTTTTACAATCTAAATTTTGCCAACGCATCTTGAGCATGCGGGGAATCAGAATCACTGATGTCCCTTTCCTCTGAGACTAGAAAAGAACGCGCCTTTAGGGGGAAGTGTATCTTCATCAAACCTTTCCCAACTTTCAAGTACTCATAAGGGTAAACGCCCTTTCTAACAAGAGTTGAGTCAAATATTTTTCTGTATTGGGCAGGACCTTAAGGCCATAGCCAGTGACTCTAATGATCCCATCATGTGTTGCATTTGAGTCAAAAAAGACATGTTATTTAGATTAAAGCACATGTACTTTTCTGATGACTGTGCAATGCATGACACCCTGAAGGCATCGTCCACTGCTTTCATTATAAGATGAGAGTCGTAACCTCGAAAGTTGTGAAGAAGATGGGCGCTTCCATGTCTTAGGATCAAACTTTAGTTGAAGATTGCATTTACTTTTGCGCTGCTCCTCTGAACTTCCGCTAATGTGATCATGGTCTCTTACTGTGGGATTCTCTGCGTCTGATGAGAGACCTAAACCGCAAATCCAACATTGTGTGGCTGAGTCATACTGTTGTTGGTCTTCGGGTGTCATTATGATTTCAGAAAAGTTTAGATTATTAGAACAATCATTACGCACTTGCTGCATGCGTTTTAAGAAGTATTCTGCAGCATTAGGCCTCTATATAATTCTGGCCTTGAATGAGCGCCATCCGACCTGACAACGATGAAAGCAAATGAACAATTTGATGATTACTCATTAAGACTGTTTTCCGAATTTTTTGTGGCGCTGGCCCTTCAAAGGAACAAAAAGCGACTCGAAGTCTGCGTAAACTACGTATGGAGAATTTTGCAGCCGTTTCCAGTTCTTAAAACTAACTTTAGATCCTGGCGGGGCGTAGTTGTTTCTGTCTTACAGTCTACAGAACTTTTACAATGTTTTATATGTTCAAGCGCGGCTTGAGCGGTTGGAATTCTTTTTTAAACATTTCTACAGAATTCTTGTTTATGTTCATGCTTTGAAGTATGCGCTAATAATCTGCTCATTGTGCGTATCAATGTGTAATGGGCAGCCCTGCTGGCGAAAACATTAGGAGTAAGTCCACATGACTTTTGGCTGGTTCGCCTATTGTTGGCTGTTCTTGGACACTTTAATTGGCACCAAATTTGTTTTCCCTCATCCCATGTGTATACAATAACAGTTTTTGGGGTTGTTTTGTCTTCAAACTGATAAATTTGGTCTACACTAACAGGAAAGGATATTCCATTGAAGTTAAGATCTTTGGCGTATTGCCGATAGTTAGTCACTCTCTCTGCGTGTTCGCTGGACATGATGCAGCCTTGCAAGAACACACCACATGAAACATTTGTTGTTCTGAATTTTTTTATGTTAAAAAAAACTGCTCTCTTTAAAACCAACCTCCCGAGGTTGCGGAATGTAAGCCTTTGGCCTACAATCGGTGCATACTTAGCCTTTTTTAATTAATTCCTCTAAGACTTTCGCCCTCTGACCAACCAGAGCCTCTCAATTTTAGCTTCTTGCGGCAGCGTCAAACTGTGTAAGCATTTCGTCTGCCCAACCGGTTGTTAGTCATTTAGAGAAAGAATAGTCGCTTTTAGTTGAGACCAGATTTCTAGATTTTCTCATTTAGTTACATATGTCGTTTAAAACAGCTAACATTATTTTAACTGGCGGGCTATTGTTAGTTGCCTGGAACTTGAGAAATAGCTTTGAAAAACCCGCTTGCCTGTACTTTGTTGAATCAATGCTTCTAGATCATATCATTCAGTGCTTTGATAACGCTCTTCTCAACATTCCTTCAAAACATTCGTCTTGCCCTTCCCATATATCTTAGCCATGCTGTCTTTCTTTTTCTAAGCCAAAAAATAAAATTTAAAAAAAAATTACTTTAATGAACCAAATATCAGGGGTTTTTTTGCGCTTTGATCTCTAAAACTAAACTAAAACGCCCTTGGCATGTTATGGAGTTTGTTAGCAGAGTTAATGTCCTTTACTTTTTTAAAGCATCCTTGTTTTAATCGCTCGGGGTCTGGCTGTTGAAAAAACTTGTCCCCTTTCTTTGAAGACAACTTTGTCTTTTGGTACTCATAAAATCAGCTGTAAACGACTAAAGCCATACCGTGGTTTGATTTCAGCTAGTGCTTTATTTATATCGGGCCTGAAGGAACTAATTTTTTAGCCGATTTGTTGAACCATAGTTGTTTTGGTTTTTTTTATTTAATTGCTAGCAGCCCCTACAGCTAATGAACACAGACCGAGAGCTAAGACAAACTCTTAGAGTTAAAGCGCGGTGCGCCTATGCCCGTTGCTAAGAGGCTACACTTGTTCCTGCTGATAGAGCGCTTATAGTCGATGCTCCAGTATTAACATATGAAACAATTAAAGGCAGCAGAATCCTTCGTTTTTTTTTTTGCTTTTATTTGAAGGTCTTGTCTAGTTTTGTTGCATTGTGTAATTTGGTTAATCTAAAGGTTTTTAGGGCTTTCTACTATCCCTTTTGGCGGCCCGCTGTAGGCAATTTGGAAAAAACCTGAAAAAGAACATGTCATTTTTAAATAAAAATAATTTAAGAATACTAACATCTTTTAACGTTTCTTCCAAATCAGCTGCGCATCATAATATTAAAACAAATGTTCATTAAATCGGTTTATCGGTTTCTCTCTTTATCAATTTGAAGTTTATTACGCCTCACAGCTCTCCCGCTCCATGCAACTGATTATCCCCCGTTGACCTTGGGTCAATCCAAAAAAACCGTATTTCGTTTTTAAATTTAATCATAAAGCCTAACATTGTGAAGATGTAAATCTTTAGACGCAAGGGTCAACTGTTGGATTTCTACACCTTCGCCTCCAAAACAGTTTTCTTATTTCTCAAAATGCTTGATAAGGTTTAAGCCGCTAGCGTAGAATTTGTTAGGACTACCCTCAATCGAAAATTGTACTTTCGTTTTTTTTTTTTGATTAAAAAAACCTTTTCACTTTCCTCTTTGAACGGTTCTTCATCTTCACACAGCAAATAAAATACCTTAAAACGATCTTGAGCGACGCTAAAAACTAAAATTCCATATAGTTCTGCCCTGCTTCTGGGATATGTTGTTGATGAATCACTCTGTCGTAAATATATTACTAAATTTTCTCTGATATTTTTTGGCTCAACAGCTCTGCAAAGAAAGGGGTTTGCAACAACGTCAAACTCTAACGAGATGTCAGAAATCTGTACTTTGCTTGGGTTTCGAATCAATAACAGGTTGGGTATTCATTAAAAGTTAGTTCATAGAAAACTGTCTTTTAATCCTCCGAAAGTAGGCGCATGCCTTTTAACACTCAAAAAATCAAGGTATGGAAAAGCGATTTCCATACGCAAAATTTACGGCTACAATACTTTTTGCCGTCTTTAGTATCTCCAGCGCCTATTCTATGTTTTAGTGCTTCTTCATTTTCGATTCCTTGAAACGCAAAGATCAGCCCTTTCATTCCCGGTTAGCCATAAGATCAGAATAGGTTTAAAATATGTCTGCATTGTGTAAGAAAATATTTCTTGCCCCTCAATTTTTTTAGAAATTTTCTTAACGATTTGCCCGTCCCAGATTCTGGACAAAATGTCCTGTTGGGTCTGTTTGTTGAAAAAGAGTTCTATTTGAAAGTAAGACGCGCAGAGCCCTGGCACAATCAATTCCCTCCGCTCCTAAGTCTGGAAATTTGACAGTAAGAATTTGATCTGCATCAATTGTAAAATGGAATTATTTGGAACAATAAAATTCGTTTATTTCCCTTTCACGCCATGGGGCTCTTTCGTTTTCCCATGCGGGTTAAGAATCGAGCCATATGTTTGCTTTCCCCCCCATTTTTTGAAGCAAAAAAAAAAGTTAATTATTTAAAAACATGGCAGGAATTGAAGCGAAGAAGATTATGATGTTTTTGATCGTGGGAAGACGATATGAGTGAAATGATCCCTTTGACACGGGATCGCTCAATGCTCTCAATGCAGCGTGAATTAAACAGAAAAGTGCGGTCAGCATTTTAAAAAATTTAGGCCAAGAACCTCCCGAATTTAAGACCCAAATGATTTTAAATTAAAGATGGTCATTTGTCTGTAAAAAACGATCAAGGGCAACTTTTCGGCTTAAACTAAACCCGACCCATCAAAGTTTTTAGCCAAGAGTACAATTATACAAAGACTCAGTGTGAAAGATCAAAATCGCCTTGGCCTTGTTAGAACCGAAATTAGATAGGGATGGCAGTTGCTAAACTTCAAAACACGCTGCAGAACTCCCAACAGTAACCAAATACAAACATGGAACTTAAAGAATTAAATCAATCGGCAGATGAAATTTAAAAAAATGCAATAGAAGCAGAAACCAGTTTTTCAGAAGAAACAGCGTTAAAGACTATACACGACTCACCCGCTACCCATGCGAGAATTATTAGCCTTTATCGTACTTTAAGAACCATTCGAGGCGAATTAACAAACAATTTAGCAAAACTGGTGAACTGATGGGCATATAAAAAGAGAAAAAGAAAAAACTCGTTGAGGCTGAGACGCCAACTTAGGGCCTTTATTAAAGAAAGAATAACCCAAAGACTAAAAGATCTTGAAAAAGAGAGATCAGCAAGACTAGAAGTGACGACTACTAACCGAGACCTATTACGAACTCAATGAATAGAATAAGAAAACTATCGAAAAAATTTTTTTATGAAGACACACACTAGCAGAAAAGAATACGAACACTGTTTAGAGAGCAAGGTGTCACATTACAAGCGTTATACAGCCTTAGGATTTGCCCAAAAAGCACGCTGGTGTTGGCTATTACAGGCGGCGGTGGGGGTCAAAGTCCAGTGCCTCCGCCGCCATCGCCTCCACCCTGATAAATCATGGGTAAAAAAACAACTTGATCATCTTGCGATTTATTAAAAAAATTAGCTGGTAAAAGCCGTGGACGCTTTACCAGGAATATTGGGGAGTATTGTCAGCTGGCTTTTGTCTACTGCAAGCAAAGTAGTTGGCTTTATGGCCGAGCACTTATGGACATTTGTTCTCGTAATAGTTGGGTAAATATTTAGTAAGATAAAGACCAAGTAAAACCTATGCCAGTTAATTCCAAGAACAAGCGCTGTCTTTTCATATTCATGGTCATCGCGAACAGAGTCCGCAAGCTTTGCTGAGTCTTCAATGACTTTGGGGGTTTGGACTTCGGGAATTAGATGACTTAATTTGGGTGTTCTTTTATTTTTTGTAATATTACTGGCTCAGAATTTATGTCTTTTTCCCAACCTTCTGTTCATTGCCCGCTATAAAAATTTCATTATTATAGTTTATTATTATTCCCACCTGGGGTCTGAGGTCAGAAGGCAGCATGTATAAACCAGTGCCAACGCAAAGTCTACTTTCGATCTTGCGTATTGTAAAAACATGTTGGTACCTTTTAATACTTGAAGGTAAATCAACTGTAGAATTAATGGCGTCCTTAAATTTGCTAAGTATTGTTTTTGCCGTCAAAGCCAGTAGAAGGATCATATATGCTCGATTTTTGCCTGTGCTTGCGAGCCTAGCAAACACCAAACGTAAGTACGAATAAGTCGTTAATTCGTTCATATCCGCCCTAGTTAGCCCTTAGAAGTGTCTAAAATAAATGTTGTCCATGCTGTTTTATGCTCTTGCTCTATGGACCAAAGGGCCGAAAAATTTTGAAAGGAGGACGCCAGTATAGTTTTACTTTTTGTGCGTGCCCCGAAAATAAATGACGCCTAGGCCCTGATTAAGATCCAACTTTTGTCTAAAGTCTGTCTTGATGTTAATATTGAATTCGTTACAGATTCGTTCAAAAGCCTTCATGTCTATTCTGTTGCTGAAGGGATTTAAACGGTTTGTCATTTGGTAATGGGGCTTGCAGTTCAGTCAAAATACGTCTGAAGGTGTAATAGAAATGAAATCTGTACACTGACCTCACCAAAGGATCAGGGTGGAGTTAGATGATCAGCTACGACACTCCACATCAGTTGATGCACAAAAACACAGCAAAGTTTAACTGGTTCTGATAAAACTGCATCGGATGACTAAACCACGCTTTATGGATGTGCTCTTTTTCAATAGGGGGTTAAATAGCTCTTCAATGGAGTACTCACCTTTTTATGAAAAGAGCAGTCTGGGGGCACCAGCAATGTCAAGAGTATCAGTTTTCTATATTTTTAGGATTGTAGTGCGGCCCCACAGAATAATTTTGGCATCAGTATATTTGAATGCACTCATTTTTAATTTGTTTTAAAAAAATGTTTTAAAAATAACACTCAAGACCGTCCTTCGTTTTTAGAACATGCTATTGATAACAATTGCGGAACTAAAACGGTCGCGCTCCATGAAATATTCACAAAGTGTATGGTTTAATATAAGCAAAGCCAAGGAGAATAACAAGATTCTAAAAGTTACCAAAGCAGGGGGCCAAAATTAGCCATTAATAATACCTGATGGTTATTACGGGTTTTGCTCACTAAAGAAGCAATGAGTAACTTTTTACATACTCTCAAACTTAACAATGCAAATCTAAAACAATGTTAACATTCAAGCTGAAGAAGTATCTTACTTTTTTTGATAAAGAGCTAGCTAAAAAGTTAGGCTTTACAACTGGCAATCTAACCCACTTATAGTTTTAGTGCTGCGCCAAATGAAACTACTTATGAGGGGAAAGTCCGCTCGATCTTGCATTACATTTAATACTCTATGGTTCATTTGGATGAGCTGGCACTGATGAAAACTTATATGATGGAAGGCCTTCAACTGTTTTAAGAGCTCTTCCTCAGGGAAAGTGCATATTGCGATTATGAAATTATACAATTCCCCAATTTACAGTTTAAAAAATTAGTTTGTGGGGGTCGGATCATTTAATATAAAAAATCAAAGACAAAGCGGGGAAAGTTGTGAAATGTGATAACCTGCACATTGTTTTGGAAATAAAATAATAACTTTACTAAAAAATAATGTCGCGGGGGCCAGAAGAACCAGGAGTTACATTAGCGCCTGTGAGGTGTATAACTTTAGAATTAAAAGACCTTGCAGACGTTGCGGACTTTGAACAGAACGGTGAGATAGGCGCTTTGTATGGTTTTGAGTACACTAAAGATGGTGATTATAAACGCAAAGAGGTTGGCGACAGTAAAAAGTTTCCTAAACTAGAACAGCTGCGCAATCTAGAAGCAAATAATGTTGGCCAGTATGAATATAAAATAGTTCGAAACCTGACCTCAAATGGCACTTAGAACCATATTTAGAATGGGAAATAAAATTTGAATTCATAAGCCCATTTACATATTTTAGCCGTCAAA
>CM031600.1:104462260-104479760 GCA_018398815.1 Conus ventricosus
GTGAAATATTTATCCATGCGACTGTTTTTAATCCTGCTGCTTAGGCTACCACGTTCCGTCATCGATAATGATGTCTACACACGACATGATAATGATGTCTACACACGACATGATAATGATGTCTACACACGACATGATAATGATGTCTACACACGACATCATTTCTTGGAAAATTGTTGGCGACTTTACAGCACACATGGCTCATCAATTTAATTCACTTTTTGTAAGTTTGTAATTCGTTCATCTGACGTCATGGCTACAGATTGTTCCATCCATCAGCATTATATCTGTCAACTTTTTGTTGTTGTTGTTGTTGTTGTTGTTTGTTGTTGTTTTAAAAGAGGCCATCTTTATTATCTTCATTTTCATGTTTTTCGTGAGTGGTGTCCTGTTAGGTACAGAAAACGTGGTTGATTGCCTTTTTTTTCATATATATATATATATATAATATATATATAATATATAATTCAACAAGTTTCGATAGAATTGTTGAAAGCGTGTGCGGGGAAAGACGTATCTTTAGAAACTGGTTTTTAATAAAGCAAAAAAGCGTACATGAAACGTATCACTCGTCGCACTTCCTGTTATTATGAAGTAACATAATGCGTCCATGCCCCTGAAGATAGAATAACACAGTGAACGGAGTCCAACACTGCATCATGGAATCTGAATGGGCCTGGGATGGTGACGTGACTGTATGCAGATAGCAGAAACAGAGGCTTGAAATTGAAGCCAGACACAGTACATAATATAAATAACATGTAACATATGTAACATGAATTCAAAGAGGGTTGCTATTGCAAAATAAAAAGACAAACAAAAGCTGTTGATTGATCATCAACCCATGCTCTCGGCAGTTTCATTTCTTCTCGTCCTCAAAACCCCGAACATTGGCGATGAGGGCGAGAGGGGGGGGAGGGGGTAGGAGGGGGTACAATGACAAGGGGGGGGGGGAGAGGAGAGAGAGACGTAAGACTTAGTATCCGTTGAGAGAGACAATGACAGTGAGCCTTTGTTTTATAACGGTAGAAGTATCGGCTTAGTTAGCCATTTTTCATACTTGCCGTTTCTTCCTCCTCTAGCGGAAGTATGGCCAACAAGCCCATGAAATGTCAGTCGCTTGATGTTGCTTCTTGTACTGCTCACAAACAAGCCAATTAAATGAACGCGCAGGGCTTATTTGGTCTCTTAATTTCACTTCTTATACAACGGTACAACCTTGCAATCACCGATGAGATAGACGTCTAGGTGAAGAAAAACATGTTTATTAAAACCATTTATTTACTAGAACCTTTTTTTTTACATGCTGGACCTGCTCAGAAAACAAAGAAAGCATTAGTCGAGCTTTTTTTTCTAATTATTACAAGCAAAATTTACTTTAAACGTATTTGTTGTACGTAGAGGTCCAGTGACTTTTTCAGATTTGAGGATGCTAGTTGTCCAAAAGGGGGATATATTCTGACCAAGCAAGGATGGTTCGACTGCGTTTTTTTTTCCTGTATCGATTTGCATGGAATGTTTTCAACTCGCAAGGCTTATTTTTCTTCCCATGTAAATATAATTGAAAATAACGCCCTGAAAATGACTTTCTTTACCTCGAAGTTATGCACTGAGTATTTCTTTGCTATGTTGTAAAGTTGCGTTCGCCGTGTAAAATATTAATTGCAAACTATGCATGAAGGTTGCTTTTGTGTGTGTGTGTGTGTGTGTGTGTGTGTGTGTGTGTGTGTGTGTGTGTGTGTGTGTGTGGTGTGTGTGTGTGTGTGTGTGTGTGTGCGCGTGCGTGCGTGTGTGCGTGCGTGCGTGCGTGCGTGCGTGCGTGCGTGCGTGCGTAAAATATTAATTGCAAACTATGCATGAAGGTTGCTTTTGTGTGTGTGTGTGTGTGTGTGTGTGTGTGTGTGCGTGCGTGCGTGCGTGCGTGCGTGCGTGCGTGCGTGCGTGCGTGCGCGCGTGCGCGCGTGCGTGCGTGCGCGCGTGCGTGCGTGCGTGCGTGCGTGCGTGTAACGATCAGCCCAGATTCATCAGATTGTGGTCTATGTTTTGAGATTTGCTTTGTTGAACTTGAGTCTTTTTTCTCAAAGGCATGCAAACTTTATAATAAACTTCACGTTCAAGATTGCTTTGTTGTGTAGTAATTTCAGCTCTACGTGTACAATAGAAAGTGTGCTTTGAACATTGTTTTGTTGTATTCTGATGTTTGTTCCCCAAATAATTCATGTTGTGTATTGCCAACGCTGAAATGGCTTCCTTAATCGACTGGACAAAAAGCAATACAAATTTAATTGAACTGAGCTGAATTGAAACTTGCGCTCTGAACTCATATTACATTTGTTTTGTTATGTTTTTGTTTTTGTTTTGGTGTGTGTGTGTATGCGTGCGTGCGTGCGTGCGTGCGTGCGTGCGTGCGTGCGTGCGTGCGTGCGTGCGTGCGTGTGTGCGTGTGTGTGTGCGTGTGTGTGTGTGTGTGTGTGTGTGTGTGTGTGTGTGTGTGTGTGTGTGTGCGTGCGTGTGTGTGTGTGTGTGTGTGTGTGTGTGTGTGTGTGTGTGTGTGTGTGTGTGTGTGTGTGTGTGTGTGTGTGTGTGTGTGCCTGTTTCCGTGTGAATTAGATTGTAAGCAGCGATCTGAACTACCCTGCTACGTTTGAAAGTGTTGTTCCTTTTCTAAATCGCTTTGAAATGTTCTTTTCACATTGCGTTGTAGTGAAATGTAATCCCGTGTACATTGTCAACTGCGCTCCGAATATTGCTTCGTTACGTTGAAAGTTTTGCTCCGAAATTTAAAAAAAAATCACTATTTGTTCTCTGAACATTTGTAGTATTGAGAAGACTTGTTCCCAAAGTTAATTACATAATGAAATGCACAAACATCGTTTTGCTAGTTTGTGAAAATAGGTTCCCAGTGTACAATTATGTATGTCTGTAGATGAAAAGCCGATGTGGTGCCGTGGTTAATGTAGCAAGCCACTGACTGAGAGGACGAGGGTTTGAACATCATCAGAGGCATACAACTGAGACTTTTCGGCCGCGGCTGGCTCTGATCAGGAATGGCGGAGTTTGACATGGGTTGATACGGGAAACTCGAACATACCACTCGGTGATTCCCGTTATGTTCATTTAATGAGCGAGTCTGTGACAGTGTTGCTAAAAAAAAAATCCTCACTAACACTGCAGGTGTCTGTCTCTCTCGAGCCTGATTGATGCCGGTAACGGAAGCGTGGAATCCAGCCCGTGACGTCTCGGATCATACAGACCAGACTAGAACTTGTGAACACTATCTTCAGTCTACTAATCCTGATTCACCATCATAGCAAAGAGTCTAAAAAAATCAGACTTTTGTGATCTGTGCTTCACATCCATGTGTACTGCGGGTTGTTGTCATCATGGCAGCGGCTTCCTGAGGACTGTCGGTCCACACGGTACCTTCCAGGCTGGCACTCAAAGTATGATCCTCAGTCAGCAGCGCGGTATGTAGTGACCTGTGTGTTGGACTAGAATAGGCTCCACCGAACGTAGTAAACTGCGTCCTGAATGCGTATGTGTGTGTGTGTGTGTGTGTGCGTGCGTGCGTGCGTGCGTGCGTGCGTGCGTGCGTGCGTGCGTGCGTGCGTGCGTGTGTGTGTGCGTGTGTGTGAATCTGCTGTCCATGGCTGGACTTACTATTGTGGCAGAGCAAACGAAGACGAAGCTGGAAGGAAAGGTGGACAGAAGGGAAAGGGAAAGAGGGCGAAAGAAAGATAACAGAACGTAAAAAGTGAATAAACAATATACACAATCTGGTACCATAAAGGATACAAAAAAGAACCAAACAAAACGTAAAAGTGAATAAACAATATCCACAATCTGGTACTATAAAGAATACAGGAAGAGAACAAAAGAGAACGTAAAAAGAAAAAAGAAAATGTGCACAATCTGATACCATAAAGGGTACAAAAAGAGAGAGAGAAAATAGAACGTAAAAAGTAAATTAAAAAATGTACACAGTCTGGCACAATAAAGACTACCTACATTCACAACCTGTGAGAGGAAACGAGACACACGGACGTTACAGAGGACACGAGACACACAGACGTTACAGAGGACACGAGACACACATACGTTACAGAGGAAACGAGACACACAGACGTTACAGAGGAAACGAGACACACAGACGTTACAGAGGAAACGAGACACAGACGTTACAGAGGAAACGAGACACACAGACGTTACAGAGGAAAGGCGGAGAGACAGACACGGAGACAGAGGAATTCCATGTTCAAAGAAGACCCCGCTGACGACTCACCAGCGTGTTATCAGGCCCGGGAAGACTTGTCCAGGCCAGCCACGTCACCCCCTTGTCCTGCGCCCCCTTTGAAGTCAGCTCCAGAGCCGGAAAGGGGAGAACTCGAAGGATAAATTAAAACAGATCCGCTTCTCCTCTCCGTAACCCGGCGTCAATCACAGGTCGTTTTCACACATCGTCAATCACCGGTCGTTTTCACACAGCGTCAATCACAGGTCGTTTTCACACAGCGTCAATCACAGGTCGTTTTCACACAGCGTCAATCACAGGTCGTTTTCACACAGCGTCAATCACCGGTCGTTTTCACACAGTGTCAATCACAGGTCGTTTTCACCATCCAGTTCCAGCGATTATCTTGTCACTACAGAGGGAGCAAAATCTCATTTCTCATTTTGTTATGGATTCTAGAGGACGGTCCCTTTTTCATTACTGAGAATTTCTTCAAATTGTGAGAGTTTTATTTTCCGCATTTCAGTTTCAGTAACAGTTCTTTACAAGTCCGTTAATAACGCCTGTGTCCGTCCTTTCTGCCAAAGCTTTTCTGTTATCATCCAGAAAGCAAATATTGCCTGAGAACCAAACGGTTTCAGTTCGTATGTCTGCAAATCACAAAGGGGTTCTTCGCCATGTTAGGATGGGTTACATCAGATGAGACCTGTTCCATGAACATAACACTAGTGCCACAATGTCCAGAATGACCGTATCTATAGCCCTGCAAGCATGCTTACTTTTTAGGAATCTGACAGAAATATGCATAACCTTCGCACTCCGGGAAATTAAAACGAATGCAGGTCCATTGTTACCGACCAGTGAAAACAGAAACAGACGAAAATTTCTCTTTAAAAAATTCGTTAGTTAGTCATTTACGTTTTTCCCAAACAAAAGCACACAATTTGTTCATAAGCATGAATCAATATTCTTACTACAAGTGATGAATCAGTTATACCCAACACTTTTCATGGAAAATACACTTGTTTGTTCACAAACAAAACTGACTGTGACTCAACATTGGACACAATTAATCCCGAAAACAACAGAAATGTCAGGAATGGAGGAATATAAGGGGCTGTTATCCACAAGAACTGGACACTTCTTTCCCCGTCATTAACGGGATTTTTTCTTTCTTTCGACGAAAAAAAAAAACAGTCAAAACAGGCTGAAGAGAAAGTCCATACTGTTGTATTGTTCCGCTCAATGGCGGGGAAATCCTCCCGTGAAGGAAGCCTGCAAATCCTCCCCGGGGTGGGAAATCTGGCGTGAAACTGGCTTTCCGTTGGCAAACTAACCCCGAGACTCCCTCCCTTGTCTGCCCGCTCCGCCCAGTCGTCCCTTGGCCGCTTGGTGCCACCCGACGCTCCGGCTTCTCCTCGGCACGTGGCGGCAGTGCCAGAGAGAGAGAGAGAGAGAGAGAGAGAGAGAGAGAGAGAGAGAGAGAGAGAGAGAGAGAGAGAGAGAGAGAGAGAGAGAGAGAGAGGAGGGCGACAGAGGCAGTCGGTGCGGCACGCGGCGGCTTGCTGAGATGTCGCCATCAGGGGGTGACGGAGACGATGCTTCCTCCCTAACCTTCCCTACAGCATCACAGTGCGCAGGAGAGGGGGGGAGGGGGGGGGGGGACTGGGAGTCAAGGGGAAGGGGGCGTGGTGCAGGGAAGGGGAGTGGGGGAGTGGAAGGTAGGTTGGTGGTGGTGGTGGTGGTTTAGCTAAGAAGAATAAAGGTGTGTGATGGCATAACTATGTTGGTGGCTGAATACTCTCTCTCTCTCTCTCTCTCTCTCTCTCTCTCTCTCTCTCTCTCTTCTCTCTCTCTCTCTCTCTCTCTCTCTCTCTCTCTCTCTCTCTCTCTCTCTCTCTCTCTGTCCATTGTGTCATGAATCACAGGGAAATGAAGTTCATTTTGTTCTTTCATGTCCAGAATTAAGTGATCTAAGACAACAGTATATCCCTCCTAAATACTTTAGACATCCATTCTTGTTTAGATTAATCTTGTTAATGGCATCGACAAATGATAAAATAGTGAAACAGTTTGCTGTTTATTTATACAGAGGTTTTAAACGGCGAAACTCTATATTAGCTTTAAAGTTGTTTACATCAACCAGAAGTGTATCGTGTAACGTTGCTCTGTGTACATCCCCCTTCTACGGGGCTATGTCCTATACGAATAAAAGACTGTCTTGTCTTGTCTTGTCTTGTCTTCTCTCTCCTCTCTCTCTCTCCTCTCTCTCTCTCTCTCTCTCTCTCTCTCTCTCTCTCTCTCTCTCTCTCTCTCTCTCTCTCTCTCCTCTAATCTTGGATACACATAACCGAAAAATGTAGCTTAAAGTTATGACAGACGAACCACAATGATATGAAAATTGAACAGAAATGGTGTGACCAGTGGTCTACAGTAGCATGTCAGATTGACCACAATGATACGACAGATGAATGACAGTGGTATGACAGATGGACAGAATGATACGACAGATGATCGACAGTAGTGTGACAGATGGACAGAATGATACGACAGATGAACGACAGTGGTGTGACAGATGGACAGAATGATACGACAGATGAATGACAGTGGTGTGACAGATGGACACAATGATACGACAGATGAACGACAATGGTGTGACAGATGGACAGAATGATACGACAGATGAATGACAGTGGTGTGACAGATGAACAGAATGATACGACAGATGAACGACAATTGTATGACAGATGGACACAATGATACGACAGATGAACGACAATGGTATGACAGATGGACACAATGATACGACAGATGAACGACAGTGGTGTGAAAGATGGACAGAATGATAAGACAGATGAATGACAGTGGTGTGAAAGATGGACAGAATGATACGACAGATGAACGACAGTGGTGTGAAAGATGGACAGAATGATACGACAGATGAACGACAGTGGTGTGACAGATGGACACAATGATACGACAGATGAACGACAGTGGTATGACAGATGGACAGAATGATACGACAGATGAATGACAGTGGTGTGAAGATGGACTGAATGATACGACAGATGAACGACAGTGGTGTGACAGATGGACAGAATGATACGACAGATGAACGACAATGGTGTGACAGATGGACAGAATGATACGACAGATGAACGACAGTGGTGTGACAGATGGACAGAATGATACGACAGATGAACGACAGTGGTGTGACAGATGGACAGAATGATAAGACAGATGACTACAGTAGTCTGACAAATAATCCACGATGGTACGACAGATGGGCCACTGGTATAACAGATGGATCATATACGTATAACAGATGGATACGTATAGCAGATGGATCATATAAGTATAACAGATGGATCATATAAGTATAACACATGGATCATATAAGTATAACACATGGATCATATACGTATAACAGATGGATCATATAAGTATAACAGATGGATCATACAAGTATAACAGATGGATCATATAAGTATAACACATGGATCATATAAGTATAACACATGGATCATATAAGTATAACACATGGATCATATAAGTATAACACATGGATCATATAACAGATGGATCATACAAGTATAACAGATGAACCACAGCAGACTGAAGGACCACAGTGGTATGGCAGATGAATGCATGGACCACACCTGTATGATGTAGGGACCACAGTGATATGACAGATCAATGCATGGACCATGAATACATGGACGACACCTGTATGATGTAGGGACCACAGTGGTATGGCAGATCAATGCATGGACGACACCTGTACGATGTAGGGACCACGTTGGTGTGACCAATGGACCACACCTGTACGATGTAGGGACCACGCTGGTGTGACCAATGGACCACAGTAATGATGACAGGCATACTAGATAAACCACATCAGAATGTTATATGGACGACCGCAATAGTATGACGGCTGGACAACACGGGTAGGACAGATGAACTACATTATATGACACATCAACAACAATAGTATTATGGACCACATGTTATGACAGAAGAACAGATGGACCACATTATATGACACATCAACAACAATAGTATTATGGACCACATGTTATGACAGAAGAACAGATGGACCACATTATATGACACATCAACAACAATAGTATTATGGACTACATGTTATGACAGGACAGATGGACCACATTATATGACATATCAACAACAATAGTATTATGGACTACATGTTATGACAGAAGGACAGATGGACCACATTATATGACACATCAACAACAATAGTATTATGGACTACATGTTATGACAGAAGAACAGATGGACCACATTATATGACACATCAACAACAATAGTATTATGGACTACATGTTATGACAGAAGGACAGATGGACCACATTATATGACACATCAACAACAATAGTATTATGGACTACATGTTATGACAGAAGGACAGATGGACCACATTATATGACACATCAACATCAATAGTATTATGGACTACATGTTATGACAGGACAGATGGACCACATTATATGACACATCAACAACAATAGTATTATGGACTACATGTTATGACCGGACAGATGGACCACATTATATGACACATCAACAACAATAGTATTATGGACTACATGTTATTACAGAAGGACAGATGGACCACATTAAATGACATATCAACAACAATAGTATTATGGACTACATGTTATGACAGAAGGACAGATAGACCACATTAAATGACATATCAACAACAATAGTATTATGGACTACATGTTATGACAGAAGGACAGATGGACCACATTATTCGACATGCTGACGATGATGGTATTGTGGACCATATGGTATGTGACGGATCGTTTCTCGTCCGGTCACAAAATTTCATGCAACCGTGCTTACCGGAAGGTAGTTGTCCGGAAGCTGGTTGGAAAATTCAGCTGACTGCTGCTCACCGGCACACTGTTAAAAGTCGGGTGAGTTGAACCGGTTAGGCAGTCTCTGCAGTGATTCCGGCAACGCGACAACACAGAAGGCCGAAGAGGGACTCGGCTGACTTTTGGTGGCAGTCAGGTATTTATCATCACAATGCTTATTTATTAGCAAACCGAAACCGTGTTCCCGTTTAGGAGCGACTGAAACTTCCTCAGCGCACTTGTGAAGGTTTTGTTTTTTAAAAAAAGCATTTGTTGTCTTCTGTCATCCTATGACTTGATAGGGTAACAAAACGAAATGCTGTCGGAAAACAGAGATGGAGTGAGTGGGTGGTTTTCAACAAAAAAATTGTTTTTTCTGTGACTTAACTAGTTATGAACTTCATGATGAAAAAAGGTGTTTATTACAATGTGCTTTGCGGGAAGAGGGAGAGTTTTGATGCTATGGATAATAGGCTCCCAGAGTGCGCGACATAAACTTTTTGCTGGTTTTTAATTTTGATGTGGATGAGTCACTCTTGACATACATACTGAATAATTATGTGTTGGTAAACAAGAGTGTTGTGGAAATCTTTGCCTTACATATATTGAAGTAGATGAATCTTTTTGAAAAGAAACCTTTTAAAAAAAATCTGGTGATTATACTGTATGAAATGAAATGAACATTCTTGTGTTACAAGAAAAGAAATGAACATTTTGTGAACTGAGGAAAGACATTTATAGTTTGATGAAAAGTAATCATTAATTGTGTGTAATGAAAGTAATCATTGTGTGTAATGAATTTTTTATTCATGGTTTATTGAAGAGGGTCTAGGTGGAAATCTTTTCCCCAACTTGGAAAACTATAAATTTTAAAAGGTTTATATGGAAATCCTTTCCTGTGTAGTGTTGTGATTCCGGAAAAAGGGAATGTTGTAGTGTTATGATTCCGGAAAGGGAATGTTGTAGTGTTATGATTCCGGAAAAGGGAATGTTGTAGTGTTATGATTCCGGAAAGGGAATGTTGTAATGTTGAAGAAAGAATATGCTGTTTGTCTCAAGTTCTAGTGGAATGTGATGTGGCTAATGAATATAAATGTAGTCGTGATTGTAATGAATAGTAGCCATGATAATCAAGGTAGTTGATCAGTTTCCCCCAGGTAGAAGCGTTCCCTGAACTGAGGGGGCTGGCTGCCACTTTACGAGGGTCGGAGCCGTAGCCGTGTCTACCCCTTGTTCTCCGCCTTTTTGTCGGCGTGGAGAGGTCGGCCCGAGTGCCGATAATCACCCTACCTGCCACTGTGCCCGGGACTGACTACCCGCTGAGCCATTTGGGCTGGAGACGCCGCTGCTGCCAAGCCAGAGCGCCGCTCCTGGATTTGAACCAGCGACCTGTTGGCCAGACCGTCGCTGTGTTGTGTTTGTGTGTGAGCCACAGTTCCTGTGCGAGACTGTCACCTCGTCGTCGGCAGAGACGCCGCGAGTGTGTTTGTGTTTTTTTTTAGCCACTGCTCTGAAGTTTTTTTAGTCCTGTGTCGGACTTGACTTGACGCTGGGTCGTCTTCGTCATCTTCATCGTTTCGTCCTCTTCGTCGTAGCGACGTCTTCATCGCTGTCGTCGTCGTCTTCGTCGTCGTTGGACCCAGCAGCGCTAGTTGATAGCTGCTATATATATATATATATATATATATATATATATATATATATATATATATAGAATTATAAACAAAGCTTGCTCTTATGTCTTAGATTGAAGAAATAGGGGGAGATACGCATTCATATCTGCAGTGGTAGATGATTCTGCCTAACTAACAGTATGTGCATGAGTGGGTGAATGGGGAAAAATAAAATAAATGCTTCTCAAAATGAGCCTTCAGCAAGCTTATATTCTCCAAGAGGGAGACATCCTCCAATAGGGAGGGAAACTCACTAACATATAACTCCTGGTCATATACCGATATTTCGAAACTTGGTGGTTTCTCCTCAGTGACCGCGGAAAGTGGTAATTTGACTTCTCTGCCTTTTCAGTTTTAAGAAGAATGCAATCCCAGAAAAGGTTGGTGTGCAATACCGTAGTATGTTTGTTGAGTTTTCAAAAAACCAACCAAAGGTGCCATCTAAGAAGCAAGAGAAAATCATAAAAGAGCAAAACAAACTACATTTTCTTGTGAAAAATAGAAAATATAAAACGATATCCTCTAAGACACAAGTGCTGAGGGCTAGTTCTTGGAATGAATCCGCAAGGGACTAAAATACAACAAACTAATAAATTCCAAGGATAAGTACCGCACCGTTCCAGCAACTTACAGAGCAGCTTGGTGCTGCAATGACTGCAAGAAATATTGAATTATAAACAAAGCTTGCTCTTATGTCTTAGATTGAAGAAATAGGGGGAGATACGCATTCATATCTGCAGTGGTAGATGATTCTGCCTAACTAACAGTATGTGCATGAGTGGGTGAATGGGGAAAAATAAAATAAATGCTTCTCAAAATGAGCCTTCAGCAAGCTTATATTCTCCAAGAGGGAGACATCCTCCAATAGGGAGGGAAACTCACTAACATATAACTCCTGGTCATATACCGATATTTCGAAACTTGGTGGTTTCTCCTCAGTGACCGCGGAAAGTGGTAAATTTGACTTCTCTGCCTTTTCAGTTTTAAGAAGAAGCAATCCCAGATTTTGTGAAAAGTAGAAAATAAAAAAAAGACATTAGAGCAAGCTTGTTTATAATTTCAATATTTCTTGCAGTCATTGCAACACCCACGCTGCTCTGTAATTTTCTGGAACGGTGCTCGGTACTTATCCTTGGAATTTATTAGTTTGTTGTATTTTAGTCCCTTGCGGATTCATTCCAAGAACTGGCCCTCACACTTGTGTCTTAGAGGATACTTTTTAATATTTTCTACTTTTCACAAGAAAAGTAGCTTGTTTTGCTCTTTCATGATTTTCTTTTGCTTCTTAGATGGCACCTTTGGTTGGTTTTTTGAAAACTCGACAAACATACTACAGTATTGCACCCCCAGCCTTTTCTGGGATTGCTTTCTTCTTAAAACTGAAAAGGCCCAAGGAGTCAAATTTTACCACTTTCCGCGGTCACTGAGGAGAAACCACCAAGTTTCGAATAATCGTATTGACCAGGATTTAAATAGTTAGTGGTTTCCCTCCCTATTAGAGGATGTCTCTCCCCCTTGGAGAATATAAGCTTGCTGAAGGCTCATTTTGAGAAGCATTATTTTATTTTTCCCCATCCACCCACTCAAGCACATACTGTTAGTTAGGCAGAATCATCTGCCACTGCAGGAATGAATGCGTATCTCCCCTATTTCTTCAATCTAAGACATTAAGCAAGCTTTGTTTATAATTCAATATTTCTTGCAGTCATTGCAACACCAAGTTTGCTCTGTAAGTTGCTGGAACGGTGCTGGGTTTACTTACCCTTTGGGAATTTTTTAAAATATATATATATATAATATATATATAATATATTGTGTGGGGGGGGGGGGGGGGGGCGGGGGGGATCGTATGATGGTGCCAAAACATGTGAACTAGTTTGGACTTTTCATGCTACCAACATCCAAAAAAAAACTTGGAAAACAGTCGGTTTGTACAGAGATGACGACCTTGCTGCTTAAACAATAATCCAAGAACTATTTAAAACAAGAAAAAAGAATTATGAAAAAACTTCAAAAACCACAATTTAAACCCTCAAATAGAAGCAAATAAAAAAAGTAGACATAACATTTAACCTCAATGACAATGTGTACAAACCATAAAAAAAATCCCAATGACATACCAATCTATGTAAACGTCAAAAGCAACCACCCACCATCTATACTAAAAACAATACCCAACGGTAAAACAAGAACTAAACCAACCTATCATGCAATGAAAGCATTCAATGATGCAGCAACAGAATACCAAGAAGCATTACAAAAAAGTGGTTACAATTACAAACTACAATATAGCCCATACAATGACACGAACAGAAATAAGAAAAGCAGAAAAAGGAAGATCATATGGTACAACCCACCATATGATGGACAAGTAAAAACAAATGTATGAAAAGAATTCTTTAAAATCTTGGCAACATCATTTCCAAAAGAACACAAACTGTCTAAAATATTCAACAAAAACACCATTAAACTATCATACTCATGTATGCCCAACCTCAAAAACATAATTGACTCATCTAACAAAATGAAAAGCAACACAAAAGAGAAGGGTGCTGAAAGGACATCTTGCAACTGCACCAAAAAAGAACAGTGCCCCCTAAGCAACAAATGTCTTCACAGCAATATTGTATACCAAGCTACGGTAACATCAGAAAATGAAAAAGAAACATACATAGGGATTACTGAAAACACTTTCAAAACCAGATACGCAAACCATAAACAGTCATTCAAAATGAAAAATAAGAAAATCAAACAGAACTGAGTAAATACATTTGGAAACTCAAAGATAATAAAATAGACTACAGCATATCATGGAAAATCATAAAAAGAGCAACACCATACAACAATATTTCCAAAAAATGCAACTTATGTTCCACAGAAAAATGGTTAATATTATGCAAACCATACTTAGCAACTCTGACACAAAAGTAGAAATAGTGAATAATTGCAGGCACAAGTGGAAATCTTTGCTAGCACATTCCACCTGAACAGGCCCTAACAAAAAACAAAACAAAACAAAAACAAAAAAACCAACCACACACACACACACACACACACACACACACACACACACACACACACACAAAGGCCCCACGTGCAGCAAACGAAACCCGCACACACAGAGACAAGATCAGGTCCTGCACGCCATAAAAGACCGTTGGCGTGCCACAAAAAAGTCATCCTGAGGAGAGAGACATATCTTGAAACAAGCTTGTAGATGAATTTTAGCACTTCATTTTAATAATATTTTTAACTATATATATATATATATATATATATATATATATATATATATATATATATATATATATATGTTGTGTGTGTGTGTGTGTGTGTGTGTGTGTGTGTGTGTGTGTGTGTGTCTGTGTGTGTGTGTGTGTGTGTGTGTGTGTGTGCGCTCCTCTGTGTGTGTGTGTGTGTGTGTGTGTGTGTGTGTGTGTGTGTGTGTGTGTGCTTAATGCCTGGTATCTGTTCCCTGTACATATTTGTTTATGGTACACCATTTTTTTTCCTTCAATTCTTTTTGTTTGTTCCTTACGATTTGATAGAAATCACCATCCTCTGAACTGCCCGTGCATGTGTTTACGCATCTGCATGCACACTCTTGTACACATGCGTGCTCATCAGAACGCACAAACATAATAAGCACACTCACACGCGCGCGTGCCCTCTTCCCGAATTTTGTTTTGATATATTTCTTCACTTATTTATCCAGCTGGAACCTCCTAACTCTGTGGTCTACTGGCTTAGCAGAGGGGGTGCAGCCTATATGGACTGGTCCGCAAGCAGTGACCCCTCCTTGATGAAACATGGAGCTGAACATCTCTTTCAATTTCATTGATAAAGGAGAAAGGTCAATTTGGTATGACCTGTCAAGAGAACAACGTCCCTGCCCCCATCTCCCACCGCTCCTACGCTCTTCCATACTCTTTGTATTTTCCAACCTCAGTCATGCCCCTGCCCCCTCCCCCCCCCCACCCCCCTACCCATCCGCCTATTTCCATTCTCTTTATTTTTCAACCCCAATCTGCCCCTCCTGCCAAACAGTCTGGTAACCTTTGGACGTTCGCTAAATTGCTGCCGATTATCAACGTTCTTGTGACCCTCTGACTGAACATGTGCAAAAAATGTGTTTTAAAAAGACAGGCTTACATAACCCGTAACTAACATTTTCAATTTTTTTTTTTTTGGGGGGGGGGAGGGGGGCATATCCCAAGCCTGCTACAACAAAACTCGCTCTCTAGGTCGCGTACACGCGCGCTTCCTCTCCTTCTCTTGCTCTCTATCCAGAAATAGAGTGGTTTTTACAACTCACAACTTAAGGGCATGACATTTGGGTTCAAACCATCTATCGACTGCGGCTCTACACGAACATACACGCTCTAAACATTTTCAGGAAGACTCCGTACCTGTTGGAGGACACTGTTCCTTCCGCTACACACTCGTAAAGGCGAGTTAATGGGGGAACCTTCGAACGCCTTGCAATCAGTTTTATACCACGTGCCTCCAAAACACAGCTGAGTGTTGTTTCTTGTCTGTCTGTCTGTCTGTCTGTCCGTCCGTCTGTCTAAACGCGAAATAATTCAACACGAGTTGCTCGGATCTTTTGCCAAGTTCTCAGGGCTTTTTTTTTAAAATAAATATGCTATTACCTTTTCAGGACTCTCTTCAAAGTTTTCAGAGTTGTTTCTTAATGACTGTAGGCCATTAGGATGTCGGGACTTTATGAGGTTTACTCGGTTGTTTCTGAGTAACCACATTTTGTTAAATTGAAAAAAAAAAACTTGCTTCGAGGTTTTCGGGGTTATTTCACAATAACTGTAGGCGTTTAACTGTTCAAGTCTTTTTTTTCAAATTTGAAAAATTATTGATAAAGCTCCGCTAAAAAAAAAACGTAGACAAACGATTCACAAGACAAAAGACGACGCGTTTCGACCTCTTAGGTCTTCTTCAGGCAAGGAACACAACACTCAGGACAATGAAAATGAACGAGCAATCACTTGCCAACGCCTGTCTCGAGCCGAATTAGATGAAGATAAGTGATTGCTCGTTCATTGTCGTTATCCTGAGTGTTGTTAAATCTTGCCTGATGAAGACCTAAGAGGTCCAATCGCGTCGTGTTTTGTCGTATGATTTGTTTGTCTGCGTTTTTCGGAACTTTATCAATAATTTTTTTTTTTTCTTTTTTTTTTAGATTTCCGCCTGCAGTCGTCTCACTTTGCAACTGGATTTTTTAAAATAAGTTTTCTAGATTACTATTAACTGTTAAAGACTATTTTTCATTCAAGTTTGCTAGGTAGTTGCTCAATAACGTGATGCATTTTTGTTAAGGTTCATGGACTATCTCAAAGTTCTCAGAGTTGTTTTTTAATAAGCTACATGATATTACACTTTGATGAGTCTTCGAAGTTTTCAATGTCTATTCAGAATTTCCAGGAGCATTTTTCAATAACCATACGCCTTTACATTTTACAGTTTCTTTATGAAGTTTTCAGGATCATTTTCTCCATAGCTACATGCGAAGGAATTTTAATGATTCTCTTCAAAGTTTGTAGAGTTATTTCTTGGTACTTACACCGGTTTCATTTTTTCTCACTTCAACGTCTTCAGAATCCGTCCTCAATAACTACCTACATTTTAAGGACTCGCTTCAAAATGTTAGGGTTGTTTTCCAATACTTCTTAGCGATACAGTTTCACGTACTCTCGTCCATGTGTTCTGGTAGTTGAGTGAAGTAAGGAACATTCAAGGACTGAAGCTTCAAAACTGACCCCACGTCAACACTGCACCTGTTTAAAACGAGCGAAAGCAATGCACAACTATTGATCTTTACACCTGTTCGAAGGTTTCTTTTTTTTTATCTAGTTTTCAGCTCACCCTACCGCGGCCTTCTGTCCACGTGACTTGACACACCAAACGGACTGTATCGCCAAGATAAGGACCTAGCCTTCTGACCACGTGACTTGACACACCAAACGCACTGTATCGCCAAGATAAGGACCTAGCCTTCTGTCCACGTGACCTGACACACCAAACGGACTGTATCGCCAAGATAAGGACCCAGCCTTCTGTCCACGTCCACGTGACCTGACACACCATACGGACTGTATCGCCAAGATAAGGACCCAGCCTTCTGTCCACGTGACCTGACACACCAAACGGACTGTATCGCCTCCTGTCCACGTGACCTGACACACCAAATGGATTGTATCGCCAAGCTAAGGACCTAGTTGACGGAAGCCACGGGTCAGTATTCCGTGTTGAAATAAGAGCACGTTAGCGCCCGCTCGCGCGCGCGTGCGCGCGCACGCGCGCGCGCGCGGCGCGTGTGTGTGTGTGTGTGTGTGTGTGTGTGTGTGTGTGTGTGTGCGCGCGCGCGAGTGTCCTATGTGTGTGTGTGTCTGTCTGTCTGTCTGTCTGTCTGTCTGTCTGCCTGCCTGCCTGTCTGTCTGTCTGTCTGTCTGTTTTTGTCTGTGCTCCATCTGACATACCCACGCAAAAACTAGGTTTCGAAGCTTTTCCTCCCGTGAATTCATTTCATGACGTGCTTTAGTTTGTGGAGATACATGTTTTGCATCGTGCATCATGAAGCAATAAACAGCGCTACCGCTGGTCACGTGACGGTGACTCGCCCAACAACCAAACAGCAGACGAGAACTGGGCAGGCTCGTATTATATTTGGTATCCTGACTTTGTATTGGATCGATTCATTC
>CM031600.1:104484760-104487260 GCA_018398815.1 Conus ventricosus
CTGGTGTGTGACTCGATGGTCTTGGATCGTCTGGTGTGTGACTCGATGGTCTTGAATCGTCTGGTGTGTGACTCGATGGTCTTGAATCGTCCGATGAATTAGTTGTCTGATGCATGACTCGATGGTCTTGAATCGTCCGATGAATTAGTTGTCTGATGCATGACTCGATGGTCTTGAATCGTCCAATGAATTAGTTGTCTGATGCATGAGTGGATGGCCTTCAGTCGTTCAACGCATGAGTTGATGTCTCAAGTCGTACGGTGCATGAGGCGGTCAACTCTCTCCAGGGGAATCGGCCAGTGATTAGTGTTCTGATGTCGCTCAAACTCCTCTGTACGACGTGGAGATGACGTTGAATTGTCGAGTTCATGTAGGTCGTCCTCTTCAGCTTCACTCTAAGGTTGTCTGTCAAAGTGTATGGTTTGCTAGTTGGAAATAAATGACATGGCTCCACTGGTTTAACCACCATTTGCATAATTATGATGGAGGATACTTGAAGTTCATTTCAGCACTTCTGTCTTCCTCGTTGGTTATGTGGAGGCACTTTGTGTCCAAGATCTTTCTGGGCATGTTGAGTTAAGGGCACAAAGCTTCTTCTTGTGGACAGTTTTCAGGTGCCGTGTTTTGCCTCTGTTCAGCAGATTTTAGTTATGAGATCTGAGCTGGGTATCCAGTGAAGACGTCTTCTTTAACCTGATTTTGCTGAGCTGGTTCAACACCGCTGAGACGTTTCCAGCTCCACGGTTTAGCTCGTCACATTGACCACCGCAGTCGATGGGGTTTCCCAAGTATGTGAAATCTTTGGGTTATGGGGAGTTTAGCTAGTGTGTTACTAATTGATGTAGTTTTTATATATATTTTTCTCTGTTGTTTATTCCGAGTTTTCAGGAAGTGAATTTTTTAACTGTTTATGAAATGACTGGGTGCTCTAAACGGGGGTGGGATCGGTAACTGAAACACACAGCCAGGTGAGACAGCAGAAAAGGTCAATGATCAACTTACAGGTGGAAATGAAGTTAGGACGTTTCGACACTTAGTGTCTTCATCGGCAGAATGAGTCAGTGACAGACAGGAAGAAAAAGATAGCAACAACAAAAGAAAAGAGTGAAGAGTGTTGACACACACTGACACAAAACAAACAGGTACACAGACGGTGAGCACAACTAACAAGGATATGGGAAGAGAGAGAGGGGGGGGGGGGGAGACAGGTGGGAGGAGGAGGAAGAGGCCCACTATAAACACACATCCCAGTATACACATGCACTCTTCACACACATACTGACAAACAAACAACAATTGTGAGGATAAGCCTGGAAGACAGTGCGGTCACTCCTTGGTGTTCAGTCCATTTGAGACGCGGGTGCCGAGGCGGGCGATGACTGTAGACTGCAAGAACAGTCTGTAAGGGCCACTTGTATGGCTCTGCCAGACGACAGCAACTCTTGAGTGCTTGAAGCTGTTTGCATACCAACAGGGTCACTGTATCCCAGGCGCATTGACCGCAGGTGCTCTGAGAAACGATCGTCTACGCGACAGTATGTCTCGCCAGTGTATTTCTTGTTACACAGTGTGCACGTAAGGGCATACACTATGTTCTCAGTCTGGCAGTTGAACGGCGCCTTGACAGTGAACCTCCCCTTGGGGGCCGATGATGGTTCTTGACTGGTCGATGACCGGGCATGTTTTGCAGCCAAAATAAAATGTATATAAACTGACACGGAGTGTGGGTGGCCCCAATAATGTACCCTTTCCTCTTCTCAAAGAAGAGAAATATACGAAATCTGAACAGATCTCGAGCTGTTTGTGAGCCAGATTTATGAGTTCCGTTCTTCTGGCCAGACGTATAATCAGTTGTCCCACGTAGCGCTGGAATTCTGCCGTTTGCTGCCAGTGTGCGGAGGAATCAGCCAACGACCATCGCCACTTGTCGTCAACAACACCCAGACCTGACATAGCAAGGAGCCAGAGCCGGACACAGATCGATCCGTGGAGATGAAATGGGGAGCCCTGGTTATGACGCTGGCGACCATTACCACTTCCTGACAACAATGCTCCTGATAGTTCCAGCGCTGTGTTGACGGCGTTCACTTTCCAGCTTCCGTCTTTTCCGCCTGATTGTTTGTCTCGTTAGCATCGACCCTTTGGCGCCGTTCACAACGGAAATAAAGACTGTATCTGTGAAAGTGTGTGTGTGTGTGTGTGTGTGTGTGTGTGGTGCGTGCGTGCTGCGTGCGTGCGTGCGTGCGTGCGTGCGTGCGTGGTGTGTGTGTGTGTGTGTGTGTGTGTGTGTGTGTGTGTGTGTGTGTGTGTGTGTGTGTGTGCGTGCGTGCGTGCGTGCGTGCGTGCGTGCGTGTGTGTGTGTGTGTGTGTGGTGTGTGTGTGTGGTGTGTGTGTGTGTGTGTGTGTGCGTGTGTGTGGTGTGTGTGTGTGTGTGTGTGTGGGTGTGTGTGTGGGTGGGTTGTGTGTGTGTGTGGGTGTGTGGGTGTGCGCGCGCGCACCT
>CM031600.1:104492260-104552260 GCA_018398815.1 Conus ventricosus
TGCAGTATGTAACAGTATGTAACAGGCACCACTCAGCCAAATGACCTGGCCATGGTGCAGTATGTAACAGTATTAACAGGCACCACTCAGCCAAATGACCTGGCCATGGTGCAGTGTGTAACAGTATGTACAGGCACCACTCAGCCCAATGACCTGGTGACGGGTGCAGTAGTAACAGTATGTAACAGCACCACTCAGCCAAATGACCTGGTATGGTGCAGTATGTAACAGTATGTAACAGACACCACTCGGCCAATTGACCTGGTGATGGTGCAGTATGTAACAGTATGTAACAGGCACCACTCAGCCAAATGACCTGGTGATGGTGCAGTATGTAAACAGTATGTAACAGGCACCACTCAGCCAAATGACCTGGTGATGGTGCAGTATGTAACAGTATGTAACAGCACCACTCAGCCAAATGAACCTGGTGATGGTGCAGTATGTAACAGTATGTAACAGGCACCACTCAGCCAAATGACCTGGTGATGGTGCAGTATCTCTTCTGGCGGGTTGCTTCATGACGATTTGACATTCACTGCTCCCTGTGGATAGCCGTACCGGGCAGCGGCGGACAAGCTGGGTGTCGCTATGGAGAGGAGCCGCAATGAGCAGCGTGTGTGTGTGTGTGTGTGTGTGTGTGTGTGTGTGTGTGTGTGTGTGTGTGTGTGGTGTGTGTGTATGTGTGTGTGTGTGTGTGTGTGTGTGTGTGTGTGTGTGTGTGTGTGTGTGTGTGTATGTGTGTGTGGGGGGGGGGGGGGGGCCGGTAATGCCACTGAAGTGACACCGAAGATGAGACCACAAAAGAAGAAAAATAGCTTCGGTTAAATCGGTCAAGTAACTTTGCGTGATCTTGCAGATAGACAGACAAACAAACGCACCAAAGACGCGGAAAAAAACATAACACTGGCTGAGGTTATAAAAAAATGGGTCAGAGAGAGTGAAAGGGAAAAGTAATTGAAGAGCATACAATTTCAGACTATAGGGATATAAGTTTTAACTGAAATTCTGTCAGCCTCCCACGGGATGGGGTGTGCTGGACGAAAGGGGATAGTACAGGATGAAGACACTACTTTGTATGGGATAGTACAGGATGAAGACACTACTTTGTAGGGATAGTACAGGATGAAGACACTACTTTGTAGTGCATCCCGGAAAGAGAGCCCCACCTGCTCAACATTTGCTGGTCTTCGTGACGTAAACCACGAACATTTTATTGTCTCTTCCATGAAGCGTTGTTCCAACTTGTTGTGATTCGAACCCTCATATGACGTAAATGGAGTCGTATCATGGGGCAGCGCCTGTGGTTCAACACAGAAGGTCATTGCTATGGTGATTCTAAATGGGTCACACAGAGAGAGAGAGAGAAGAGAGAGAGAGAGCAGAGCAAAGAATGCTTATTATGGCTCAACAGTTCCGATGTGTTCCAAATATTCGCGGAATGGATTATTGTTTAAAGAACAATTGTAAGTAATGTCATCTATATTTCCTTTTCCACTCATTTTCCAACCGGATGACAAACAGTCAGAAATCAGACAAATTTTGTACTAAAAGGTTCTTCAAATCCACTATCCCTGAAATACTTTGGTTCTTCGGGTAACTTTAAACGACAGATGTTCCAGCTTGCTATAATCATTGACTGAAAAGCGTAATTGACATTAAGGTAAAGAAGGATGTTTAACATATTCTCCATCCTTCTCTCTCTCTCTCCTCTCTTCCCCAGGGCTGGGTGGAAAAAAGCATTTCTAAGTTGCTTGTCTTATTACTCTGGTGAAATCAATTTTTGTTCGTTCGTTTGTTCTCTCTTTGATTAGGATAGTGCAGGATTCCTTGCGCTGACATGTTGTCGCTTGATTAGGATAGTGCAGGATTCCTGCGCTGACATGTTGTCTCTTGATTAGGATAGTGCAGGATTCCTTGCGCTGACATGTTGTCTCTTGATTAGGATAGTGCAGGATTCCTGCGCTGACATGTTGTCTCTTGATTAGGATAGTGCAGGATTCCTTGCGCTGACATGTTGTCTCTTGATTAGGATAGTGCAGGATTCCTTGCGCTGACATGTTGTCTCTTGATTAGGATAGTGCAGGATTCCTTGCGCTGACATGTTGTCTCTTGATTAGGATAGTGCAGGATTCCTTGCGCTGACATGTTGTCTCTTGATTAGGATAGTGCAGGATTCCTTGCGCTGACATGTTGTCTCTTGATTAGGATAGTGCAGGATTCCTTGCGCTGACATGTTGTCTCTTGATTAGGATAGTGCAGGATTCCTTGCGCTGACATGTTGTCTCTTGATTAGGATAGTGCAGGATTCCTTGCGCTGACATGTTGTCTCTTGATTAGGATAGTGCAGGATTCCTTGCGCTGACATGTTGTCTCTTGATTAGGATAGTGCAGATTCCTTGCGCTGACATGTTGTCTCTTGATTAGGATAGTGCAGGATTCCTTGCGCTGACATGTTGTCTCTTGATTAGGATAGTGCAGGATTCCTTGCGCTGACATGTTGTCTCTTGATTAGGATAGTGCAGGATTCCTTGCGTGACATGTTGTCTCTTGATTAGGATAGTGCAGGATTCCTTGCGCTGACATGTTGTCTCTTGATTAGGATAGTGCAGGATTCCTTGCGCTGACATGTGTGTCTCTTGATTAGGAGTAGTGCAGGATTCCTTGCGCTGACATGTTGTCTCTTGATTAGGATAGTGCAGGATTCCTTGCGCTGACATGTTGTCTCTTGATTAGGATAGTGCAGGATTCCTTGCGCTGACATGTTGTCTCTTGATTAGGATAGTGCAGGATTCCTTGCGCTGACATGTTGTATTTATGGAAAACAGGAATACTTTTAATGTGTATCTTATTGCCAAGTTTGAATGGATGATTTCCTCGTTTCAAGGCAAACGCGGATAAATAAGTTGTTTCATACTAATGACTGCTTCTTCTCCACCTCACCCCACCCCCATCCAATAAAAGTCAACTTGAATATTTATGTTCATGTTTCTCTCTCTCTCTCTCTCATCTCTCCTCTCTTCTCTCTCTCTCTCCTCCTCTCTCTCTCTCTCTCTCTCCTCTCTCTCTCTCTCTCTCTCTCCTCTCTCTCTCACAGATACAACACACACACATAGACACACAAATACACACACACACACGCGCGCGCGCTCTCGTGCGCACGCATGCACGAACGCGCGCGCGTGTGCACTTATACACACGCGCGCGCGCGCGCGCACGCACACACACACACACACACACCACACACACACACACACACACACACACACACACACACACACACACACACTGCGTGTCTACACTACACTCTGTCTTCCTTCCAGTTTCAGTGTCAGTTTCATCAAGGAGGCGTCACTGCGTGCAGACTAGTCAACATACGCTACACCACATCCGCTAAGTTTTGAGACCACACTGCGCATGATTTAAAACTGATGGGTAAATAAATTACTGACTAAGATGAGAGAATTTAGGAAGAGGGTCTCGTGGCTACGACTTAGCAGATGTCTGACCTAGGCATTAGCCCAACGCGCTGGTCAGACCTTGAGTATCTACCTATCATTGTTGTTGCCATCGTGTAGTGAATGTACACATGTGGGGGTGTATGGTGTGTGGGTACGGGCCCGTGTGTGTGTGTGTGAGTGTGTGTGTGCGGCACATGTGTGTGGTGTGTGTGCATGATGATGTGTGTGTGTGTGTGTGTGTGTGGGTGTGTGTTGTGTGTGTGTGTGTGTGTGTGTGTGTGTGTGTGTGTGTGTGTGTGTGTGTGTGTGGTGTGTGTGTGTGTGTGTGTTGTGGTTAAGTGTGTGTGTATGTGTGTGTGTGTGTGTGTGTGTGGTGTGTGTGTGTGTGTGTGTGTGTGTGTGTGTGTGTGTGTTGTGTGTGGTGGGCTTCCTTCCAGTCTCTACTCTGTCCGTCTGTACTCAGATCAGTTCTCTTCTCTTTTTCCTCAATCTCTCGCGCTCTCCATTTTGCTTCAATTGTTTTTTCCTCTATCTTCTTCTATTATCTGTATGTCTGTCTGTCAATCCGTCTGTCATCGAAAAAGGAACACAAGTTACTCATTTGCACATGTTACTCATCTGTTCAATGGAACATGTCGCTGTCACGACGACCCCTGGAGGTCTGCCCTGACAGATCGGTCTAGGTGGGAGTGAAGGGAGTGACGATCTCACACCCCGCAAGAGACCACACAAATAAAGATTACGATACAACACCCCATTTATTCACAACACACACAATCGCAAATAAATATTTCAACACACGCACCATGCACAATCACAATCAAGCGTTCCAACGCACACAACATGCACAATCACGATCAGCATTTCCAACACACACAACATGCACGATTAAAATAAACATTTCGCCATACGACGTACACAATCACAATTACAGCATTCAGCACATATGACATTAAAACAATTATAAAGAAACATTCCAGCATCCATCCTCTCCCACACCCTGGGAGTGCCCCACACCCCTGCCTCTGTCAGTCTACTGGGAGCACCCATCGCACTAGGTGCTCCGAACCGGGTCGGTCTCGCAGGGAGTCGCTCAAAGCCGACACCCTCGACACACAAGCAGGCAGTGAAGAGCGCGTCCCGGAGGGGGGGGGGGGGGAACGTGGCGACTGTTACTGGAGGTCCTGGACGGGGGTCAGGGCCGGCCAGTCAAGACGGCGGCTCCTCTACCAGTCCGCGGTCCCGACCAGAGCGTGGCCTCGACAGCGCGTGGCAACCATCCAGTCCGCGGTCCCAGCCAGAGCGTGGCCTCAACCAGCACGTGGCACCATCCAGTCCGTGGTCCTAGCCAGAGCGTGCCTCAAACCAGCACGTGGCACCATCCAGTCCGCGGTCACAGCCAGAGCGTGGCCTCAACCAGCACGTGGCACCATCCAGCCGCGGTCTCAGCCAGAGCGTGGCCTCAACCAGCACGTGCACCGTCCAGTCCAACTCCGGTGAAAGCCCCCGGAGGGGGGGGGGGGGAAACGTAGCTGGGAGGAGAGAAGAAAGGAGGGGAAAGGGAAAAGGAAGGAGGAAGGAAGGGTACTGGGGAAACCCCCCCGTCAATACAGTCTGACCCATCTGCTAAATCTTAACAGCCACTCGCATGATGGGCGAGGGGAAGTCTATCAAACGCACCAACAGCCCCAGCTCAACACAGACCTGAGCATAACACAGTAAACCCATCGAATCAGGAATGTTTTATTAGGGTCTTCTCACACGATGCAGGTAAAAGACTGCATTAAACAACAGGTTATAAAACAAATATGAATTATCTTCACCCTTCTCTCACTCACGTTAACAATTTCCTTTCTTTGGAAAAAAAACCCAAAACAGCGACCATCGCTTAATAACTGCCACCACATTTGCAAATAATAATCAATGGCATAATTGTCACATTTTATAGCCACATTTCAAAATAACACAAATCTCCAAACCCCGCATCCGAACGACAAATCATGCGTACGCACACTCGCGAACATAAAACCGTTCTCCTTGCACACACAAACAGACGGTGGCCGAAGAATAAGAGTCCGGCGAAATGTGACAGGGGCGGACCCAGCGAGACCAAGCAAGTTCCAACCCTGAATCACCAGGTTCTCTCCCATCCCCCCCGACTACCGCATCACCAGATGCATAAACAGGAGAAAGAATTTTGGAAAAAATTTAGAAGGCAGGTTAAAGATGAATAACCAGAAAAGGTCCCCACAATATTTCTTTCAATTTTTTTAAACAAAAGAAATGCGCAAAAGAGAGAATAACCGGTTAACAACAACAACAAAACAAACAAACCAGAAACTGATGCTTTCGCTACCGTGGGTGCCAGAAGAGGCGGGGTCAAACGACTCTCTCTGCCCTCTGTCCGCGAGAGGACAGAGGCCAGGTGCGGAAAAGAAGAGTGATGTCCCTTCCTACAGGGCCGACTGTAGGAATTAAATACCGACTGTACCCTCGAGATAGGTGAAGAAACAGACCGGGCAGGGCGTAGGACAGGAGTGAAGAGGATAGGGGGGACAGGTGGCACAGGGGTGGCATACAAAGCAAGAATGAAGAGTGGCGGTAAAAGACGGCGTGGGGAGCCGAAGACGCAAGTTGAGGAAATACAGAATGAACGGGATGAAGAGGGCAGTGGTTGAGAGAGAGAGAGAAAGCATAACAGAAGTTGCGTGAATACCCAGTGCAAGCAGGCAAAGCCAATCTGGGAGGATGCAATGCAACGAATAAAAATTTATATTTACGCACAGATGGGTAAAGTCGTGGCTCGGACAATCTGAAACCCCCTCTAAAAGGGATGTTTGGGGGAACAGTGTGATTTACCCTTGACGCAGGCAACACAACAAGGGACGGAACTTTGTGCGACAGATACAGGGAAAAATACAAATTTCCGATAGAAGGTTCCACGAGAAATACAATCCCCACTTTTTCAAAATAAGCGCCTTAACCATTTAAGTAAACATTCCGAACATTGGTGTTCACTACGGTTAACATCATGAAGTGAAAAACTGTCACTTTAAACCTGATTCAAAGAAAAGGGATTAATATACCTGGTTGAGGGGAATGGTCCCCTGAAAGATTTTAAAATGCCTGATAGGAGTCGGCTTAAGATTTAGTCAGTCTATACAGGAACCCTGATTAACGGAATTGAAACCCCATGACCTGCAGTTCCACGCCAACTCATGGTCGACGACGACGGCGGATCCGTCCAAGAATGGAAGGATGATCGCTCTCCAGTACAAACTTCGGGCCCTACTTCTTCTGGCACGCCAGTGCTGTCCAAAACGCCTGAGAGATTCACAACAGAGGGCACTGATAGCCAAGCGGGACAGCCCTGGGGATCGATCGCAGTTCTACCGATACCGAAGTGTAGCTGACCGCAACCCGGGTGGGAGGATAATGGTCCCACCAGGTCGACCCCAACCTTTCAAATGGCTCCCCAACCCGTGGCACTGACCCTAGGGGAACACGCTTCCAAGCGACCCTTAGGCGTTGTCCGTGGCAAGACATGCAACTGCGGGGTACTGCCTAACCCGTGAGTTCACCCTGGCCAAAAAGTCCTGTCTTACTCGCTCGAGAGTCCGCTGGGGGCCCATATGCTGCCATGGGGGAATCCCTGGGCCTGCCGGAGAACAACTCTCTCAAGCTTTGGGGAACAACAAGCTGTTTGGCCCAACGTCTGCCGAGTGAAACCCAAAGAGGATCCCCTTGTGGAGCTTGAAGCTTCACCTTGGCGTGTCGGGCAGACTGAGCGGGACGATCTACCAGTTGTCGCAGGCGTTGGACATCCAAGTCCCGGCCTGAGACGGATAAAGCTAGCAGGATCGGCCCTTTCCAAACCTCGTCAGAGATCGGCTGAAGAACGGGACGCCCAATTCCTGTTCCCGCTTCTTAGCTTTGGCGCGTTGTGGTGAACCCACACACGCCGTACGGGCAAATCCGTAGACACGGGACTTGACTCGTCCGTCTGCGAAGGTGATAGTATTCCCTATGATAAGGGAATACAGAGGTTCGCCCACCGCGATGGCCCATACTTCGCCTCGAGAAAGTAGGGGGTGGAGATAGAAAACGAGTACGAAGGACGGGTGGGGGTGTTAAAAAACCAGCCTCCAACCCGCACACATCATAACTAGCGCCCCCCCGGGCCTTAGGGGAAACTAAATCCTTATCCACAAAGAGTGTTGATGCTCCCAATCACTGAGGGTGTCGACCAAGGATGAAACCAACAACAGAAAGAAACACTGGACACTCTGTACCACCAGAAGCTGGGATGGAACCCACGTTAGCCGAGGCACGAGGACGTGGAAAGGACCAGCCCCACGACTAACCCAGCGGCTTTAGGACAATCTTTCCTAATGTGGCCAGGACGACCACAAAGAAAACACAGTCGGGGCGCTGAAATCCCGATGAACTGCCTGCCTTGTTCACCCCGCTAGCAGTTGTCGGCGCCTTATTGCCACTAAATCCTGTGGGGCTTTCCCCCGTATCTGGGCGATGCCCATAAGCCCGCGAGCTTCAGCAAACCCCCTCAGCGGTATGAATCGCAGCCGCGAAATCCTGAGGTGCTGTCTCGCCTATCCGGATCCTCAACTCTGGGACACAGTGTTGGTGAGCTGTTCAATGAGGGTCAGATCCTCCAGCTCCAACTTGGCCAACTGACGCCAGTAGCCTAGCGTTTGCGCAGCCTATCACCAAACTGCACGAAGGTCTCGTCGTTTATTCTTCTTCATGGACCTGAACTTCCTCCTGTACGTCTCTGGGGAAGGTGGAAACGCTTACGCAGAGCCAACTGCATGTCTCATAAGACGCGCCTTCATTTAGAGGACACACACTCCCTTGCAGCACCCGACAACCCCGAAAAAGGTGCATGGCCTTTTGTTCCTCAGACAATTGGTATGAAGTAGCTACCTTGTCAAAAAGCTCTAGGAACATACAATGTCCTCACAGGTCTGAACTCTGGAAGCTTTAACTTTGGGCCTCTAACTCTATCACCTCCTGGTGATTAACCCCCTGACTTACAGATGCGGGAGACCGCGAAAGGGAAATTGTTCCATCTCCTCCCTACGCAGAGCCTCCATCCTGTCAGTTCTTCCCTACGGAGGGGAGCCTCTTCCCTACGCTGAGCAGCCTCTTCCCTACGCTGATCCTCCTGTCTGGCAGCCTCCTCCCTACGCTGAGCCTCCTGTCTGGCAGCCTCCTCCCTACGCTGAGCGCCTCTTCCCTACGCTGATCCTCCTGTCTGGCAGCCTCCTCCCTACGCGAGCACCCTTCCTTTACGAAGGGCCTCCTGTCGGGCCCCCTCTTCTCTGCGCAGCATAGCCTCTACCTTATGCAGAATCTCCTGTCTGTCAGTCTCCTCTCTGCGCAGAGCCTCTATCCTATCCAACTCTTCCCTACGCTGACACCTCTTCCTTACGCTGCCGCCCAGAAACATCAGGACGGAGGTGATGTCCTGGGGGGGGTTCACCACTCCCGACACGGGAGGATGACCCGTCTGACCCGTCCCCTGGGTCTCGACCTCCCATGAGGGAAAATCCCCCGGGCATACTCCTTACGAGGGAAGCATGAGAATAGGGGGCTTTGGTTTCTCGACTCAACTGAAGCCCACAGTTGCTTCGCTATACTCTGGCTTCCGAGCGGGAAATGCCGGGCGGGGTCTCAGCAGGAAAATCCCCCAGCGAAGAAGAAGTGAAGTACTCGCTGGACTATCGGGTACAGCACTGGAATAAGTGGAAGTCACTGTAGTCGAAGTGCTGGGACTAATATGGGGACTACATTTAGAAGACCCTTCTTCTTCGACGCCCGAGTAGCCATACCACCAGCACCGGACGTTGCCATGGGCAACTATATCCTACAGTTATCAAATACAGGGGAAAGACAATTCCACTTGAAAAACAAATATTTTAGGGGGGTGTGTATATGGTGTATGTATGTGTGTGCGTGTGTGCGGGCAAGTTCCGGGTGCTCCCACTCTGGCAAAAACCGCGCTCTACAAAACGAGCAACAGTGCGGTGGGGCTCACCGAAAAAAAAAAAAAAAAAAAACTATGTCCGGGTGCCCCCACTCTGGCAACACCGCGCTCCACAGCACGAGCAACAAATGCGGTGGGGCTGGCCGAAAAAAAAAACAGGCAGACGGAATCCGGAAGAAAAAAAAAAAATGAACACTAACGTCCGTACAACCCCCTGTACTCAATAACCCGGTAGAGAAAAAAAAACAAAACTGGCTAATACACAACAGGAATGGAAGACGAGCGCAACAGAAAGGCAAGGGCTTACGGCCGTACCTGCGTGAGGTACCCGGCGGAAGGAGGTCTGGATGCGGTCGACTCCCCTCGGTCTCACCTCGACCCCCGGTCACACCGGATGTTCCTTCAGGCCACCAAGACTCCCTTCACGCTAGAGTCACCCAGCCAACCCCCCCACGAACAAACACGACAACTGACTTAAAATATACAAAACAGACAAACCTAAACAGGTACTCCGCGAAACGAGAGAGACAGCCAGAGCCCTTCACATCCCCGGACGAGCCCCCACAAGGGCACGACCGACCCCTGGAGGGCTGCCCGACAGGATCGGTCTAGGTGGAGTGAAGGAGTGACTGATCTCACAACGCCCCGCAAGAGACCACACAATAAAGATTACGATACAACACCCCCTTTATTCACAACACACACAATCGCAAAAAAATATTCAACACACGCACCATGCACAATCACAATCAAGCGTTCCAACGCCCCACAACATGCACAATCACGATCAAACATTCCAACACACACAACAGCACGAAATTATAAAAAAACATTTCGCCATACGACGTACACAATCACAATTTACAGCATTCCAGCACATATGACATATACACAATTATAAAAAAAACATTTCCAGCATCCATCCCTTCCCACACCCTGGAGTGCCTCCACACCCTGCCTCTGTCAAGTCTACTGGGAGCACCCTATCGCACTAGGTGCTCCGAACCGGGTCGGTTCTCGCAGGGAGTCGCTCAAAAACCGACACCCTCGACACACAAGCAGGCAGTGGGAAAAGCGCGTCCCGGAGGGGGGGGGGGGAACGTGGCGCTGTTTTCTGGAGGTCCTGAACGGGGGCAGGGCCGGCCATCAAGACGGCGGGCTCCTCTACCAGTCCGGGTCCCGACCAGAGCGTGGCCTCGACCAGCGCGTGGGACCATCCAGTCCGCGGTTTCCCCGCCAGAGCGTGGCCTCAACCAGCACGTGGCACCATCCAGTCCGTGGTCCTAGCCAGAGCGTGGCCTCAACCAGCACGTGGCACCATCCAGTCCGCGGTCTCAGCCAGAGCGTGGCCTCAACCAGCACGTGGCACCATCCAGTCCGCGGTCCTCAGCCAGAGCGTGGCCTCAACCAGCACGTGGCAAACCCTCCAGTCCAGACTCCCGGGGGAAGCCCCCGGGGGGGGGGGGGGAAACGTAGCTGGGAGGAGAGAAGAAAGGGAGGGAAGGAAGAAGGAAGGAGGAAGGAAGGGTACTGGAACCCCGCCGTCAGTACAGTCGACCCATGCTGCTAAATCTTAACAGCCACTCGCAATGAGGGCGAGGGGAAGTCTATCAAACGCACCAACAGCCCCAGCTCAACACAGACCTGAGCATAACACAGTAAACCCATCGAATCAGGAATGTTCATTAGGGTCTTCTCACACGATGCAGGTAAAGACTGCATTAAATCAACAGGTTATAAAACAAATATGAATTATCTTCACCCTTCTCTCACTCACGTTTAACAATTTCCTTTCTTAGGAAATAAACCAACACAGCGACCATCGCTTAAACTGCCACCACATTTGCAAATAATAATTCAATGGCATAATTGTCACATTTTATAGCCACATTTCAAAATAACACAAATCTCCAACCACGCATCCGAACGAACAAATCATGCGTACGCACACTCGCGAACATAAAACTCGTCTCCTTGCACACACAAACAGACGGTGGCCGAAGAATAAGAGTCCGGCGATGTGACAGGGCGGACGAGCGAGACCAAGCAAGTTCCAACCCTGAATCACCAGGTTCTCTCCCTCCCCACCGACTACCGCATCACCAGATGCAGTAAACAGGAGAAAGAATTTTGGAAATAATTTAGAATGGCCAGGTTAAAGATTGAATTAACCATAGAAAAGGTCTCCCACAATATTCTTTTACAATTTGAAAACAAAAGAAAATTGCGCAAAAGAGAAGAATAAGCCGGTAAACAACAACAAACCAAAACAACAAACCACGAAACTGATGCTTACCAGCTACCCGTGGGTGACCCAGAAGAGGCGGGTCAAACGACTCTCTCTGCCCTCTGTCCAGTCGAGAGGACAGAGGCACAGGTGCGGAAAAAGAAGAAGTGATGTCCCTCTCCTACAGCCGACTGTAGGAATTGAAGATACCGACTGTACCCTCGATGATACGGTGAAGAACCAAGACCGGAGCAGGCGCTCCCAGAGACACTTCCGCTCGAGTGAAGAGCTAACCTCCCTCAGCGATGGCGGCCAACATGCCATGCTGCGTCACAGAGTGAGCATACTTCAAACTAAAAGAAATGAAGCACGTGCGACAGGTAAAAAGACAGCGAGAGGCCGATAGACAGCAAGTTCGAGAGAAAGGTACCAGCCACCCATGAACCTGCAGGATGAATAGCACGGGCAGTGGAATTAGAGAGAGAGAGAGAGAAAGCAAACCGAAGTTGAGCTGAACTACACCAAGGTGCAACCGCACCGCAAGCCACATCAAGGGACGGATACACAACAACAGCAACGACAATAAACGAATGAATATATTCCGCCACCCTAGATGGGTCAAACGTCGTAGGCCTCGTGACAAACTCGTGACAGTCGCACTGGAATCATAAGTAAGCTGTGCGCGACCATAATGTATTGGCTACAAATCGTTTTCTCATTACATTTCTTAAAGACAGATGGAATCATAAGTAAGCTGTGCGCGACCATAATGTATTGGCTACAAATCGTTTTCTCATTACATTCTTAAAGACAGATGGAATCATAAGTAAGCTGTGCGCGACCATAATGTATTGGGCTACAAATCGTTTTCTCATTACATTTCTTAAAGACAGATGGAATCATAAGTAAGCTGTGCGCGACCATAATGTATTGGCTAAAAAGGGTTTTCTCATTACATTTTTTAAAAGCGATGGAATCAAAAATTAAGCTGGGGCGCGACCATAATGTTTTGGGGCTAAAAATTCTTTTTCTTCCCCCCATTACATTTCTAAAAGGACAGAGGGAAAATTTCATAAGTAAGTTTTTGTGGCGGACCAAAATTGTTTTTGGCTAAAAATTGTTTTTTTTTTTAATTTTTAAAAGACAGTTGGAATCTTTTAAGAAAGCGTGCGCGACCATAATGTTTTGGGTACAGACTTTTCCTCATTACATTTTAAAAAACCAAATTAACCTCCCATCGTGCGCGACCATAAGTATTGGCTAAAAATCGTTCCCCTTTACTTTTCCCAAAAGCATGGAATCATAAGAAAAGCGTGGCGACCAATTTATTGGCTAAAAATCTTTTCCCCCTAAATTACATTTTTTAAAAGGGACAGAGGGAAATCATAAGAAAGCTGTGCGCGACCATAAGTATTGGCTACAAATCTTTTTCCCTAAACTTTTCTAAAAGACAGGGGTTTTTCATAAGAAAGTGTGCGCGACCAAAATGTATTGGCAAAAATGTTTTCTCTTTACTTTTCTTAAAAAAGAGGGAAATTCTTTAAGTAAGCGGGGGCGCGCCCAAAATGTATTGGCTACAAATGGGTTTTCCTCATTACATTTTTTAAAAGGGACAGATGGAATATTTTTTAAGCTGGGGCGCGAAGAGAAGTATAAAAAAAGTTTCAGATTCATTTGCTACTCCACCACGTTTTTGGGGGGAAAAGGGGCCCTTTAAAAAGCCGCCTTTTCCTGTTCTTTTGCAAGTAACAAAAAAAATAACGACCCCCCAAAAAATTTAACCTGTAGGGTTATCCTTTTTTCAATATTTAATTTACAAAACTTTCAGATTTCATTTTTTTTTAAATTCCTATTTTTTTCCCGGCCCTTTTTTTTTCCAATAACATCTTTTTCCCGCGCAACATTTTTAAAAATAAAGTCTTTGTTTTTCATGTGAAAAAAAACTACAGTTTTAACTGTTCTCAAAAAGTCTTTTAAAACTGAGTTATTTTTTTGGGAAATAAAATCCACACCTTACCCCTAGCATGCCTTCCACTGAAAGCTATTTTTAAACAAAGTTTTTTTCTTTTTTTTAAACTATGTCTCTTTCTGCCAAAACAGTCACTATAATAAATAGTGTCTGCTTTCCCTTCAAAACAGTCAAAAAAACTGTTCTAAACTCCCATTTATTTTTTTGTTTGGGTTTTAAAATTTTAAAAAAATGTTATTATCAGTCCTTAAAAACCTTCTATCTGTTTATGCTTTTTTTCCATTTAAGTGTTGGACGAAAACCACAATTTGAAAAAAATTTTAACGAAAAAATTTTTGAAAACGGGGGGTCGGGATAAATATTGTTTTTCACAACCAGTTTGCCCACAAATCAATGAAATGGGGGAGTTTTTGTCATAAATTTTAAAATGCCCCCATAGTTTTTTTAACGGTTTTAAAATCAAATTTCGTTATTTTTTTTTCTTTTTTTCCCCGTAAAAATTTGGGTTCAGTATAATAAAAACCCTAGGAGGCCTAAATGTTTTTTTTTTAATCCAATTTATCCTTTTAAGTTTTGTTTCTATTTAATTTCAAACGTGTTTGGGGGGTGTTTGTTGTTTTTATCTTAAACCCCTCCCATTGTGAGAACACGAGGGTTTAACGTTAAGGCTTTTAACGCCCTAATTTTTGGCCAGCAAAAAAAATTTCCTTTTATAAGGTTTTCACAAACCGCCCACAACCCCACCCCTCTCCACATCTTTAAAGACAAAAATTTTCAAATTTTCTTTGTAAAGGGGTTCCCCCTTAATTTTTGTTTGGAAAAAGAACTGTAATTTTGTAAAAAGTTTTTTTTACAACTGTTTCTTTTCTGTGGAGGAGGGTACGGGTTTTTTCCCCTTTCGGCTTTTATTTCAATTTTTTTCCCGGACTTTATCGTCCGGTAAAGATTCCATTTTAAAGGGGCCAAGTTAAATTGTTTTTCTGAAATTTTTTTGAGGGGCCAAAAAATTTGTAAAGGGGCTTATGAATTAAAAATTTTTTTTCCCCTTTCAAAATTTGGTTTAAGTCCCTTTTTGAGGTCATTTTTTTCGAATATTTTATATTCTTACGGGCCCAAATTTTATTTGTTCTAGATTGCGTAGTTTTTTAGTTTGGGAAAACCTTTTTTGTTGTCGTCAACCTCTTTGCGTTTTTAATCCCTTCTTTAGTGTACCAAAACCATAAAAATTGCCATCTAAACCCATTCTTTTTCAACCCCGAAACGCCCCTTGCAAGGGTTTTTAAATTCTAAATTTTAAAAACCCCTCACGGGGCCGCAAATTTTAACTCCGGGTTTTTTCTGGCCCCGGGGACTTTATTTTTTTAGAGAAATTAAATTTATTTCCAAAAAAATTGTGCGGGTTTTATCCTTTTCCCCTTTTCCCCTTTTTTTTGGGCTTTGTTTTTTAATTAAATGATCCGACCCTCCACAAACTAATTTTTTTAAAAACTGAAAATTTAAGGGAATTGTAAATTTAAAATCGCTTATGCTGCTTTCCCTGACGGAAGAGCTCTTAAAACCTTTTTGGGGGCCTTAAATATATAAGTTTTCATCAGTGCTAAAGCTCATCCAAATAAACATAGATAATGAATTTTAATGCAAGATCGAGGGTTTTTTTCCCCCTCTTTAAGAAAGTTTTGTTTTGGCCCCGAAATTAAAAACTTTGGGGGGAAAATTTTCCCGGGTTGTAAACCTAACATTTTTGGGCTACCCTCTCTATCAAAATGTAAGAGTTCCTTCGTCTTCGTTTAAAATTTTAAACATTTTTTTTGATTTGCATTTTTAAAGTTTGAGAGAATGTCAAAGTTATCATTGCTTTTTTTAAAAGGGGAGCAAAACCCTTTAATAAAATCGGTATTGTTTACGGTAATTTTGGCCCCTGCTCTTTTAAACTTTAAACCCTATTATTTTCTTGGCTTGTTTTTTAAAAACCATAGACTTGTAAAAAAATTTTTTCAGGGAGCGGGGGGCCTTTTCGGGTTCCCGAATTTGGTTTTAATAAAAGTTCTAAAACGAAGGGGGGGTCGGGAGTTTTTAAATTTTTACAAACATTTTTTAAAAAAAATTAAAAAAATGAGGCATTAAAATTATACTGTTGCAAATTTATTCTTTTGGGGCCCGAACTAAAATCTTAAAAAATAAACAACTGACCCCTGGGAACATTTCTGTGACCAGACGCCCTTTTTCTTAAAAAGGTAGTATTTCCCTTTTGAACGCTATCTTAACCCCCCTATTAAAAAAAAAATACTTTTCGCAAAAGCTTTGGTTTTAGTCATCCTTTTGGCTTTTACAAAACCCATTTTAAACTTTGCGGGTGTTTTGTGCATAAACCCTGGGTGTGGAGGTCTTTATGCTGATCACTTAACTCTTCCCTACCTTTGGTGAGGTCGGGTGTTTTGATTTCATTTTTTTTTACCCTTCAACGTTTTTTGATAAAATGAAAGGCCCATTCCCAAAATGACAAACTTTTTAACCCCATTCAGCAAAGAATAGAATGAAGGTTTTAAAAGGGACGTAACGAATTAAATTTTAAACCACCAAGGGATTTTTGGAACAAAATTTGGATCTTAATCATGGTTTTGGCCCCCCTTTTTTTTGGGGGAGCACAAAAAGGGTTTTAAATTTGACTGGAACCCTCCTTACAATCTTTTTTTCCAAGCAAAAACCGTTTTTCCCCCTCGGGCCATAGAGGAAAAAGAGCAAAAAAACAGCATGGAAAAACTTTATTTTGACACTTCAAAGGGCCTAACTGGGGGGGTTTTTAAAACGAATAAAAACTCTTTTGGGACTTACGTTTGGTGTTTGCAGGGTCGCAAGCACGGGCAAGATAAGATCGATCCTTCTCCCTGGTTTTTTGGAAAAAAACAATACTTAGCAAATTTAGGGGACCCCATTTTTTCTACAGTTGTTTCCCCCCTTAAAGTATTCGGGGGTTACCAACATGTTTTAATCCGAAAGATCGAAAGTAGCTTTGCTTTTGGGGCACGGGTTTTTATACATGTTGCCTTCTGCCCTTAGATCCAGGTAGGAAAAAAAAACTATAAAAATGAAATTTTCTTTTTGCAGGCAATGAACAAAGGGTTTGGGAAAAACGACAAAAATTTCTGAGCAGAAATTATTGCAAGCGTAAAAAACCCCCCAAGAATAAGTCCCCCAATCCCCGGGGCCCAAAAAAAAGGCCCATTGAAAAACTCAGAAAAAGTTTCGGGGACTCTGTTCGCGATGACCATAAATATAAAAAGGGACAGCGTTTGGGTTTTTGGGGTTTAAACTCCCTGGGGATTACTCGGCCCTTTTATTTTACTAAATTTAAACCCCAACTATTAAGAGAACTAATGCCCATAAGTCCCGGGCCTTTAAAGGGCCAAAATACTTTGCTTGCAGTAGAAAAATGCCAGTTGACAAAAATCCCCAATTTTCCCGGGAAAAGCTCCACGGTTTTAAACCAGCAAAATTTTTTTAAAAAATTTCCGAAAGATGGATCAAGCTTTTTTTTTAAACCCCATGTTTTAAACAGGCGATGGGGGTTTGGAGGCACGGGCTTTGCCCCTTTCCCGCCGGAAAATGGGCCATCACCGGGTTTTACTTTTGCAAACCAAAGGGGCCTTTAAAACCCTTTTGCTAATGGACCTTGCTCTCTAAACAGGTTTCGTATTCTTTTCTGCTACGTTTGTTTCTTCAAAAAAATTTTTTCCGGATATTTCTCTTTTCTATTCATTTGAGTTCGAAATTTGTTTTCGGGGGGGGGGGGGGGGGGTTAGACAGCACTTCTATTTTTGCTGATCTCTCTTTTTAAAGTTCTTTTAGTCGGGGGGTTTTATTCTTTTTTTAATTTCAGGCCCAAAGGGTTGGGGCGTAATCACCCTCAACGAGTTTTTCTTTTTCTCTTTTTATATCCCCTTTTTTTAGTTACCTATTTTGGGCAAAATTTGGGTTTGTTAATTCCCCTCGGGCCCGGTTCTTAAATTTCAAATAAAGGGGCTAATAATTCCCCCATAGGCAAGGGGAAAATTCAATTTTGGGTTTTTAAAAAAAAACCCCCGTTTTTTCTAAAAAACCAGTTTCTGCTTCTATTGTATTTTTAATTCGCCTGGGTTTGTTTTAATTTTTTAAAGTTCCATGTTTTGCTTTGGGTTACTTTTGGGTTTTTTCTTGAAAGGGGTTTTTTTGAAGTTTAGCAACTGCCCCCGGGCCCTTTTTAATTTTTTTTTTGGGGGTTTTACAATGCCAAGGCGATTTTTTTTTTCCCAAAATGAGTCTATTTCTAATTAAACCCCAGGGCTAAAAACTTTGATGGGTGGGGTTTTTAGTTTAACCCCGAACAATTTTCCCCTTGATCTTTTTTTTACAGAAAAAGGGGACCATTTTTTTAATTAAAAATCATTTGGGTCTATAAATTGGGGAGGTTTTTGGGCCTTTAAAATTTTTTGTAAAATGCTCCGCCCTTTTCTTTTTAATTCACGCTGCTTTGGAGAGCTTTTGAGGGGATGTTTGGTGTCAAAAGGGTTCATTTCACTCTGTCGCCCCTCCATTTTTAAAAAACATATTTTTCTTCTTAAACCCTTCCCATTTTTTGCCTTGTTTTTAAAAAATTTAAAATTTTTTTTTGCTTCATAAAAATTTTCGCAAGCAAAAGGGCCGATTCTTAACCCGCATAGAAGACTAAAAAACCCCTTTGGCGTAAAGGGAAAAAAGGGGAAACTTTTAATTTTCCCAAAAAAATTCCTTCAACTATTAAATGCAATCAAATTTTTTATTTTAAATTTAAGAACTTAGGACAGAGGACGTGATTGGCGGGCCTCTGCGCGTTTACTTTAAAAATAGTACTCGATTCAAAAAACAAAACCCAAACGGGGCATTGAAACAAAATTCGGGGAGGGGCAATCGTTAAGAAAATTTCTATAAAACTTGAGGGGGCAAAAAATTTTTTCTTTACAAAAATGCAGACAAAATTTTTAAAACCAAATTCGATTTTTGGGCAAACCCGGGAATGAAAGGGTGATTTTGGTTTCAAGGAAGAAAAGGGAAAAACACTAAAACATAGAATAGGGCGGGAAGATATAAAGAGGGGCAAAAAGTAGAAACCCGTAAATTTTTGGCTTTGGGAAAAATCGTTTTTCCTTTCCCCTTAGTTTTTGAGTTTTTAAAAAAGCGCATGCCCCATATTTTAAAGGGAAAGAAAAAAAAAGACGGGTTGCCCAAATGAACTAATTTTTAAACCGAATACAAACGTGTTATCAGATCAAAGACACCGAAGAAATTTTAACAGATTTCGGGACATTCTTTGGGATTTTTGACGTTGTTAGAAACTCAAATTTTTAAAAAAGGCAGATTGAGCCCCAATACAGTAAAAATTAAAAGAAATTATATTACGAAAAGTGTTTCCATCATACAATATCCTAGAAGCGGGGAAAGAAACTATAGGGAATTTTTTATTTTTTGGGGTCCAGCAAAAATCGTTTAAAAAGGTTTTTTTATTGCTTTTTGTGAAGATAAAGAACCTTTCAAAAGAAAAAAGTGAAATTTTTTTTTAACCCATAAAAAAACGAATTTTAAAATTTTCGATTGGGGAAACCCCTTTCCCAAAAACTAGGGCAAAGCGGGTTTTAAACCTTATCAGCATTTTGATGAAAAAGAAAATGTTTGGGAGGTGGGAGGGGGGTAGAACCCAAAACCTTTTGCCTTTGGCAAAGATCTACCCCTTTCACGCGTAAAAACTTGATGATTTTTAAAAACCCAAAAAAAGGGTTTATGGTTTGGGACCAAAGGGTCAACAGGGGATAATCATTTTCTTGGAACGGGAGAAAGGTGAGGGGGACTAAAAACCCCTTCAAATTGATAAAGAAAAAGGGAAGTGATAAACCCCCTTAATGTCCCTTTTTTTTTTAAATATAGATGCGCAGCTGAATATTGAAAATAACAAAATTAAAAGTTATACAATACTAAATTATTTTTATTTTATAAAAAGCATGTCTGTTCGGGTTTTAAACCAAACGTGCCTACAGCCCCGCCAAAAAAAAGAGTTGCGGCAATTCTGCTTTTATAAAAACCCCCTTTAACAAAAAAAACCTTCGTTTAAACCCAAAATTTACAAAAATGCAGCAATTTACTGGAAAGCCCTTTCCCAAAATACAGCAAAACAAAAACAAAGGGTATTTGCTCCCTTTAATGCGGGTTACATATTTTTAATACTGGGGAAACAAATTTTTATTGCTCTATCCGGAACGAGGGGAGGTCTCTTAGAAAAGGGCATGGGCCGCGCCCGCATTTTTCCCTCTAGGGAGGTTTTCTTTAGTCTTGGCCTGTTTTTCATTAGCTGTAGGTGCCCCCCAGCAAAAAAAAAAAACTAAACCCCAAAAGCACACAGTAGGGTTTCCCAACAAAAAACGGCAAAAACTTAGCTCTTTCAAGCTGAAAAAAATAAAGCGTTTGGTTGATAAAACCCTCACGGATGAAAAATTTTAAATCGTTTACAGGCCGTTTTTGATGATACAAAAGACAAAAGTTTGATTTTAAAAGAAAGGCGGGGGAATTTTTTCTAACAGCCGGACCCGAGCAGAAAAAAAAAGGAATGCTTAAAAAAAGTAAACGAAACATTAAACTCGGGCTCAAAACAGCTACTTTAACAACCAAAAGGTTGTTTAAAAATTTAGTTTATGAGTCAAGCGCAAAAAGACCGTCGAAATTGTTTCTGATTAATTTATTTTTTTTTAAATTTAAAAAATTTTTTTGGAGTTAGAAAGAGATTTAAAAACCCAAGGCTAAAAATATATGAGACAAGCAAAAATTTTTTGAAGCAAGGGCAAGAAAAATTTGAAAAGAGCCCCTGAATGATATTGATTTAAAAGTCATTGCCCCCAACAAAGTACAGGCAGCGTTGTTAGGGCTTTTTCCTAAAAATTTCCCCAAGGAAAACTAAAAAGACCGCCGTTAAATTTAATGTTAGTTTTTTTAAATGATTTTGAAAACAAAAAAATTGAAAAAAATTCTAAAGTTTTGGGTCTCAACTAAACAACAGACATTCTTTCTCTTTAATGCCCTTAACACCCCGGTTGGGAGAACGAACGCTTACACATTTTGACCCCGCCCGCGAAAAACTAAAAGAGGGGCCCTTTTGGGTTGGGGTCGGGAAGGGCGAATTTCCTAGAGTTTAAGATTAAAAAAAGTCAAAAGAATGCACCGATTTTTGGCAAGTCTCACTTTCCCACTACCTCCAGCTTTAGTCGAAAAAAAAAGGCCAAGTTCTAAACATAAGAATACGGGACAAAAAAGGGTTTTATGTGGGGGTGTTCTTGCAAGGCGCATTACCCCCGAAAAAAACGCGAGAGAGGGTAAAAACTTCCCCCTTTCATAAAAGATCTTAATTTGGGTGGAATATCCTTTCCTGTTAGTGTGGGTAAAATTTGATCATTTTTGAAAAACAAAACAAACCCAAAAATTTTTTAAAGTCTACACAGGGGAAAGAGGAAACAAAATTTGGTCCCGAAAAAAGTGCCCAAGAACACCCCCAAAAAAATTTAGGAAATTTCCAACAAAAGCCATGGTTATTAAATGCTGAGCTTTCCCCAGAGGGGCGGGGGGCCATTAACTTTGTTAACCCCCCCTAGTAATTATTGGCCCATACGTTCAAAATTGGGATAAACAAAAAATTCTGCAGAAAATTTTTTTTCAAAAAATGCCATCTGTTCAACCCGCAACCGAACATAAAAACATTGTATTGGCCCATTTTGACTGAAATTTTAGAATAACTACCCCCCCCCCCCGGGTTCTAAAGTTTTTTTTAAAGAACGGGGAAAAAAACTGCAAATTTCCCAAAAGTATTTACGCGGACTTCGATTCCCCTTATTTTTTCCTTTTTAAAAGGGGCCCCAGCACCACAAAAAACTTCAAAAAACCAGTCTTAATGGGGTAATCATCAATTTTTTTCATTTGCCTTCATTTTTGGGTTGGTCGGTTTTGGCGTTTCCTTTTCAACGCCAAATTATATAGGGACCAGATGCTGCAGAAACATTTTTTAAAAAGCAGGCAGAAAGGCTTTAATGTTTGTTTAAAAATTTAATTTATCAAAAACCCCCATGATGACCCCTAAGCCCTACAACGTATGCCTCACCCCATTTCATTTGTTGGATTTCCCGGTTTAGAGTTTAACCCCCAAGAGTGTAAACCCACAGTAAGAGCCCAAAGATTAAAATTAGTGGGAAGTTCAGGAGCGGCATAACAAATGCAATCTTAAAAAAAAGTTTAAACCCTAAGACAGGGAAAGCTCCCCTTTTCTTTAAATAATTTGCGAGGTTACGACCCCCACCTTAAAATGAAAGCAGTGGACGTCCCCTTCGGGTGTCGGGTTTTTGGGAAACAGTCATCAAAAAAGTCCCATGTGTTTTTTCTAAAAATGGCCCTTTTTATGATTTATGCAACACAGGGAGGGGTTTCATTAGAGTAACGGGCCCTTTGCCCTTTTAAAGTAATCCCCAATAAGGGAAAGAATTTTTTGGACCCCGTTTTGTTAAAAAGGCCCCCTTTTTTTATCTTATTTTTTTTACATGAACAGTTGGGAAAGGTTTGACGAAGAGACATTTCCCTCCTAAAGGCGCGTTCTTTTTAGTTTTAGGGGAAAAGGCATCAGCGACTTCGTTTTCCAGCTTGCTAAAGGATGCCTGGCAAAAAATTTTAATTTTTTTAAAACGAGGGGAATTTAATCAGGGACCCCTTACTTGAGGGCCCGATAGGGTTTGTTGGGGGAACGGTTTTTGGGAAAACTTTTGAAAGACGAAGAAACATTACAGTTTGATCCTGCGCTTTTTTTTCTGCCCCCGGGGTTGAGTGGGCCGCTTTTTTTTAAAAAGTTTACTGGGGTACAGATTGATTTATTGTCAGATTTCCAATGTTTTCAAAAGGGATTAAAAAGGGATTGCTTTGGGGGAATTAGAAAGGCCCGTCGCCCCTTTTCTGTAAAGCAAACAAAAAATTTTATTGGACGCCCTACGATCCAAGAAAAAGGGTTTAAAACTATCTCATGTATTTAATCCCAAACAACCCTGTAGGGAAATGGGCAAGGGCCCGCAATCGTTTCCCATTACCCCAACTTTAAAATTAAAAGGGTTTCGAATAAAATTCAAAAGGCTTTAAAAGGGGTTTGAGCATTTTTAACGCCTGATCAACAGCGCGGTTTCATTTTAAAAGTTGATTTTGAATATCCCCCATGAACTCCATGCCCTGCAAAAATGCCTATCCTTTGGCAGCAGAAAGTCTAAAGTGGCCCCAAAAGAGAGCCCCCTTTTAAACTTTTGCCAAATCTTCGGGGCAAAAAAAATTTTGTTGTCTTTTCAGACTTCTAAAATTTTTTTTTAAAGACATGGTTTGAATTTAAACAGTTTCATGCAAAAATTTGTTTTCCCGTTCAAGAACATTTTTCATGAAACCTTAAATCATGAAAACCATGATCTAAAAACCCAAACCCACAGAGGGCTTAAAAAAAGGGACTTTTTTTAAGCTGAGGGAAAAACAGCTTTTTTGGGAAAAGGGATATGGAGAATCCCCCCAAAAGCGAAAAGATGTTTAGATTAGTCCCCCTAGAGAACAAAAAGAAATTAAATGACTTCAAAACCAAATTATCAAAATTTTAAAGAAGATTTCATGATCGCTTTTTGGCTTTTTAAAAAAAAGGGAAAGTAAAATTGGGGAAAAAACCCTTTTTTTTTATTGGGTTACTGTTTTAAATTATAAAAGGGCTTTTGATGTTAGAATTTTTTTAACGACATTTTAAAGCCCTCGTACCGGAGTCCAGAGTACTTTACACAGATACAGACAGTTTTGTTATAGATACCCCCTACTGAAGACATCTAAAAAGGGAACAGGGAAATTTAGAATACAAAAAGGAAAATGCGGGGATGGTTTTTTTTACACAGATTACCCTAAAGTTTCCCCTTTACATAAATTTTACAAACAAGAAGGTTTGGAAAGATGAAGGATAAATTTATCGGGAAAGGAAATTCAAGGAGTATGGGGGGTTAAGGTCAAAAATTTTCCGTTTTTTCGAGCCAGGAGAAAACTTTAAAAAAAGAAAAGGGGAAATATCTCGGGGCTTTTGTGAAACCCAAACATTCAAAAGGACAACTACAAAAAACCCATTGTTTTGGCAATAAGATTTTAATCAAACAACGAAAAAACCTGCGTTTAAAAATTTTCCTGAGATCAACAAAAACTTTTTGTAACAAAGAAGTCATTAGATAGAAAAAAACACAAAAGGGGTGTTTTTTTAATCCAGTTTTCATATGAAAATTGGGGCCCACGGGAAACCGAAAATTAAATTTTAAAGGGGAACTGTGCCTGGGGAAATTTATCTGCGTTCTTTTTTTCACAAAAATTTTTTGAGGGGGGCTGTTTTGTTGTGCCGTTTCTCGTAAAAAATTCAGGGGGGCGGATTCATTTTTACAATTTTTTAATTTCGTACGGGTAAACACCCCAAAACCGGGGGTTCTGTTCCCCCTGATGGGGAGGTTCCCCCTTCTGCTTCCCCCGGTAAATAAAGGAAACCTTTTTTTCCCAAAAACCAAATGGAAATTAGTTTTGCCGGAGAAAACTCCCCTTTCAGAAATTTTTATTGTTTTTCTTTTGATTGTTGTACGGGTTTTTAAACCCCTTTTAAATTTCTTAAATTTTTCATTGCGCGAAAAACGGGAGGGCGTCTTCTAACCATTCGGGTGTTGCGAAAAAATTGTAAATCGGGCTTCGTGATACGGGTGGGAAAAAAGCCCTTTCAGCTAATTTTGGGAAAAGTTTTCGACAAAGCCTGTGATCTATAAACTCCTGGTGCCTCTTTTAATGGTAATCTTTTTTTCCAACAAAAATTTGGGATTCATTTTGGCCCTTTTAAAAATTTTTTCCCCACCCAGGGATTTTAAATTCATGCGAGGGTAAGTTAGGGGGCCCTCGGGGTATATAAAGCTGTTTGGCAACAGCAACAGCAAAAAGCACTCTTTTGTGTTAATGGTTTTGCATTTTTTTATCTTTAAGCCAATTTTCCCAAAGACTGTGAGTGGGGGTACTTAAATCTTTTTTCGTCTAATTTCCCATCAGAGGGGGGAAATTCAGAAAATCCCTTTGGGTGGGGGTCGTTCGGGTTTTTTTTTTAACAAAAAATGGGGGTCCCTGTATTGTTTAGGGGCAGGTAAAAAATTTGCCAAAACGCTTGTTTTAGATAACCCTTCTTTTGGGTGTTTTTTTCACTAAAAAACCCCGGGTGCTTGGCTTAGCTTTGGTATTGCCGTATACCCTTTCCAATCCTTTGGGCGAAAATAGATTTTGTTCATTTTTTATTCAGCCAAATTATGGCAAACAAAATACCAACGTCATACCAACCGGGCAATTTTAAAAGCCCATTTCTTTATCTTTTTTTTTTTTCCCGAGGTTTATAAAAGTCACTAATTTTGGGGGGGGGCAATGTCTGGACCGGGTTTTCCTTTTTATAGATATTTTTTTTAATTTCTTTTATCAACATTTTTTTAAAAGTGTAAGCTTTCATGCCCCTGTCTTTTCAGTTTTGGGCATTTTAAAAAAATCTAAAATTTCTCAAATCTCTGCCTTTCAAGGGGTCTTGGCAGCTTTCTGTTGCTCCCTAGCTTTGGGATGTCTTTTTTTTCTCGCCGCCATCCCCGTTTACTAAATCAAAAAATTTTTTTCCCCTAAAAGCAAGCGCCAAATTTACCACAGCGGGCCCCCTATCTTATTGGGGAGTGAAGCCATTTTTTATAAAAAGTATTTTTTTTTACTTTTTTATTTCTCTGGAATTAATCCTTGCCCTTTCCCAGGGAAAAACTTTCGTGGCAACCGAAGCTGCAAAAGATAGCAATCAGCTTTTCTGAACCTCAAAGGCTAGTTTTCCCCAAAACTTTCCGGGTTTTAAAACTTTAAAAGGCTTTTACCCGCATTGAGGATTCCCCATTAGGCCTCCAATAACCCGCAGAAAGGGTATAAAAAGGGTTTGGGAACAGTTTTTTTTGGGGGGGGGGGGTTTTTTATAAAAAAAGGGAATTATAATTTAATTAAAAATGGGGGGGGGCATTTCTCCTAAGTTAAAAAATGGGGGGTTAAATTTTGGGGGTTTTTAATGACCAAAGTTAATGGGGGGTTTCAAAAAGGGGGGCCTATTATGCCCCAAAAGGGGAGGGGTTTTATCTTTGGCAGGGTGTGGAAAAAAAAACAGTTCCTCGGGAAATAATTTCAGGCTTTTATCGATTCAACAGATGTCGCCCCAAACATTATAAAGTATCATAACGGTAGGGAAACGCAGCTGGGGTCAGAAGGGGGAAAAGTTGGTGGGGAAAAAGGTTCTTAGTTTGTACCTAAACCCAGTCAGAAAATTTGCTCCCCTTGATTCTGAAAAATCCTTTTGTAGATTTAACGCAAGATCCAGTTTTTAAAAAAGGCTTAAGTTTTCTAGGATGTGATTTAATATAGTTTTGGGAAAAAATTTTTTTACGCCCCTTATTTATGGGGTTAATAATTTTAATTATAATTTTTTTTCCCTTCAAAAAGAAAGACTGGAAAAAAACCCCAGAACCAGGGAAAAATTTTTAATCCCGGTGGGAAAAAAAATAACCAAACCAGAAAAACAGGGAGAAAAAGCTGAAAAAAGAAGGGGGGGACCTTTTAAAAAAACCCGGGGGTGTTTAAGCAGGAAAAAAATTTTGCCGATTGGGAAAAAAACAAAAAAAATTTAAAGTTACAGAAAAATGACTCACATGAAAACATTAAAACCCCCCAAAAGCCAGAACAAGTTGATTTTAAAGCCCGCATAAAAATCCATGTGATTCAAGGGGCCCCAAAATCTTCATGGGTTTTTAAACTTAAAACTGTTTTCATTTTTGGCGCCCTTTTTCTTTCTGCTGGGGCAGTTATTATGGTTATTTTAAAAAATATAACCGATGCCAACAGAAACAAAAGCAAATTAAAAAAAACTGAAAAAATTTAAAACAAAAAAAAAGACAAGGGAAAGCCAAAACCGCCAAAACAAAGAACCATTTTTATCCAGTTCAAATGGGAAAAATATTTTAAATTTTTTTTTAAAAAATTTTAAATCATGGGAAATTTTAAAAAAGATAATCAATAAAAAAAGACTTTTAAGCTATAAAAGAATTTCCAAAGACCCAAAATTTTAATCAATGCCCCCTTGCTTCGGATGTAAAAACTTCATTTAAAATCTATGCAGAAAACGCCCGAGCCAAAACTCCTTTAACGAGGGAAAGCGTTTTTTAGGCGTGTGTGTACTATATTAGACACCTAAATATTTAAGATAAAAACATAGCCCTTTTATTTTTTTTTATAATTTTAAGATAAATTAATAAAAACTTGGTTTTACTTTAAAAGGGGCTTAATTAAAAACTTAAACAAAAAACTTGATCAAAAACTTAAAAAGAAAATTAATTAAGGGAACTATTTAAAAACTTGAAAAAACTTAAAAATTTTTTTTTTTTTAAAAACCCTTTTTTTTTTTTAATTAAGAAAATTGGGGGGGCTTGGGGGTAGGGAAATGTGTGTGGTGTACACAGGGGGGTTAGGGGGGGGACGTGCGGGTTTGGGGGGGGGGGGGGGGGGACGTGCGTGCGTGGGGTGGGGGGGGAAGGCGTTTGGGGGGGGTTTGGGGCAAAACACACACACCCCACAAACAAAAAAACACAAAAAAAACCCCAAAAACACAATTGACAGGGCCCGTTTTTGTAAGACTTGGCCTAGTTTGCTGGGGCTCCCCCTTTTTAAAACCCGGCTTTGCAACTGGGTTTGGGAGAGTTACGCAAATAAATTTCTGTACCAAGTTTTTTGGGGGGCTCTAATCGCCAGTGTTTTACATCCGTCATTGTATATTTGGAGCATTTTTATAAGATAGTGTGGCCCCACTACTCCCTCCATAACCAGTTAAAAAGTACTAAGGGCCCGCCTAAACCCCTTTTCTATTTTTCCAGTTGCATAAGGGCACCTGCGTTTTTTTAAACCCAAACAAAACCCGCCAAGCCGAGAGGCGCAAAAAGTCCTATGGCGCAAACCGTTAAAAGGGAAAGATCGTTTTAATATATTTAGAGCCCCTTTTTTATATTTTTAAACCGTACAAGTGATCGTTACTATATTTAGAGGCCCCCTTATTTCGGCTGAACCAAGGAAATGTGGCCCCCAGGGGTTTTTTCAAGGGGTCAGGGTAACCAGGAAAATGTGGCCCCCGGTTTTTTCAGTGCCGGTTTTGTAATACTTCTGTTTTTTACCCCCAAACAAACACTGTTTGGGCTAACGGCCCGGGGGTGTTGGCGTCTGATTGAGAGGAATAACCTGCGCTTTTGAAAAGTACTTTTTGTACTCTTTAAACGGGAAACATTCTTTCAATTTGGGTTCAGTTTTTCCATAATCCTGAATTTGGGAAACCAAAAGGGTAAATTTTGGGGGGGGAAATTTCTTTTAAACGATTTAGCACAAACCCGCAGTCTACGGCAGAACCTCAGAATAGCCCTTTTTTCTTTAGCCCTGAGCCCCAGTTTTTTTTCATCTTTCCTTTTTTTCTTTGGGCCTCCTGGCCCTTGGGTTTATTAAAAAATTTTAAAAAATTCCCCAAAATGAATGTAAATCAAAATTTGTTGAGGGGTTCTGCCCTTTTTAGATTTCTCACCCCTTTTTGCCCGGTTTTTTTTCTACAAAGTCCTTTTTTTCAGTTGTGTTTGAGCTTAAAAAAGCATCTGTATAAGCTTCCCGGTTGGGTTTGCATGAATAAAATTTGCTTGGTTTTTAAACAAAATAGTGATGTAAATCACTTAGCGTTGGGGGTTTTACCTCTCTTTTTCTTTTCCCCCTTTTTTTTTTAAAAAAAATCTTCCCTCTTTCCCTTTTTTGGGTTTTTTGGGGAGTCTCATTGGGCCCTTCTGTTTTTTGCCCCTTTAACTGCTATTGAGGCCCTCTGCCCAAAATTTATTCCATTTCTTTAGTACATGCTTTTTCTTCTTCTGTCCATAAAAGGGGGTAGCTTTCTCTTTTGGGGGCCATTCCTTCAGGAAGAATTTTAAAAAAGTTTTTTTTTGAGAAAAAACTAAAATTTTTTATTAGCTGCTACGTTCAGAAATTTTCCCGTTTTTTAATTTTTGGAAGAAGGATACCAAATAATTCTGCTTCACCCAAAAAGAAACCTATCCCCGACAAAAAAACTTTTTACAAAAAAACCTTTTTTTCACTAAAAAACACCGCCCTTTTCCACCACAGCCCCCTACGCGTGATGAATTGTTTTGATTTTGGCCAATTTTTTAAAAATTTCCGCGCCTTTTTTTTATCAATAGCCAAACAAGTATTAAAAACGGCTGTATCTTTGTCAACAAAATTGTCTTAAAGAGCCAACAAACCCTTTTAAAATACACAAAATTTTTTTCAGTTTAAACCCGGTTTTGGCAAACCCACGCGCCGGGGAAAACAAACCTGCTTGCACAGCTGTCAGTGGAAAAAATGTGTGGTTAATCTATTTGAAGCGGCCGCTCATTGGGTAGGCTTAACAGCGGGCGCCCGCGGGCTTTATGTCATATGGGCGATCGAGGGAAAACTAGGGAGGGAAGGGGTGGGGGGGGGGGGGGGGGGGGGGGGGGGGGGGGGGGGGGGGGGGGGGGGGGGGGGGGGGGGGGGGGGGGGGGGGGGTTTTTGGGGGGGGGGGGGGGGGGGGGGGGGGGGGGGGGGGGGGGGGGGGTGGGGGGGGGGGGGGGGGGGGGGGGGGGGGGGGGGGGAGTGGCCAAAAAAGTTATTGGGTGTTTTTTCCAAAAACCTTGCCCCAAGTTCAGGGAGCCGGGCCCTAATTGGGAAAATAAACCCGGGGGGCCAAAATTTTTGGGGGGTAAAAGGGGGGTTTGTGAAAAGGGTTTAATTTAGGTTGTTGTGTGTTGGGGGTGTTTTGGTTTGTTGTTTTTAGTATTTTTAAAAAAACCCTAGGTATTTTGTTTTTAAATGTTTTTTTAAAAAATTCCCTTGTCAAAACGGTAGGGGTTTTTGGCCCCCCCTTTCGCCCAAAAAGGGTTGTATAGGATTCCGGGGTTTTCCCGAAACCCCCCTTTTTAAGGGGTTTTCCCCAAGGGGGAAATAAAGTTTTTGGTAAAATCGTTTTTTATTAAAACAAAAAATAACTAAAGTTAAGTTGGGGGTCGTTTTTTTGTTTTTGGGGGAAACCCAAAAAGGGGTTTTCCAAAATTTTCCCCAAAAAGGGGGAAAAAGGAATCATTCGGTTTTAAGCTGTCGCGACCATTTTGTATTTGGGTTTTTAAAACGTTTTTTTCATTACATTTTTAAAGAAGATGGAAACATAAGTAAGGCTTGGGGCGCGGCCTTTAAGGGATTGGCTACAAATCGTTTTTTCAATTTCATTTCTTTAAAGACAGATGGAATCATAAGTAAGCTGTGCGCGACCATAAAGTATTGGCTCAAACGTTTTTCCATTACATTTCTTTAAAAACAAGGATTTATAAGTAAGCTGGCGGGCCAAATTTTATTGGGTAAAAACGTTTCCCCCCATTACATTTCTTAAAAGACAGATGGAACCCTAAAAAAAAACTGTGCCCGACCCCTAATGTATTGGCTAAAAAACGTTTCCCCCATTACATTTTTTTAAAGACAAGGGTGGAATCTAAAATAGGGTTTTGCGGACCATAAATTTTTTGGGTAAAATGTTTTTTCCCCTTTTCATTTCTAAAGACGAGGGAAAAACATAAAAAGGCCCGGCGCGACCATAATTTTATTGGCTCAAATCGTTCCCATTACCTTTCTAAAAACAAAGGAATATAAGTAAAAAAGTGCGCGACCATAATTTTATTGGCTTTCAAAACGTTTTCATTACCTTTCCCCAAAGACAGATGGAACATAAGTAAGCTGTGCGCGACCATAATGTATTGGCTACAAATTTGGTTTTTTTTTATTACATTTCTTCCCAAAAACAGTTTGGGAAACATAAGTAAGCTGTGCGCGGGCCCCAAAAGTATTGGCTACAAATCGTTTTTTCCCCTTACATTTCTTATAAAACAGATGGGAAACATAAATTTAAGGGTGTGCGGACCATAATGTATTGGCTACAAATCGTTTTCCCCTTACATTTCTTTAAAAACAGAGGGAACATTTTGTAAAACGTGCCGACCATAAAGTATTGGCTAAAAAATCGGGTTTTTCATTACTTTTTTTAAAAACAGAAGGAATCTTTAAATAAGCGGGGCGCGCCATTTTGTATTGGCTACAATCGTTTCTCATTAATTTTTAAAAAACAGAGGAAAAAATTAAATTTTCTGTGCGCGCCAAAAGGGATTGGCTACAAATCGTTTTTCATTACATTTTTAAAACAGATGGAAACAAAGTTAAAACTGTGCGCGACCCAAATTGGGATTGGGGTACCCCAAAAAAGTTTTCTCCTTTTCATTTTTTAAAAAACAGATGGGAAAATATTAACTGTTTCGCGCCATAATGTATTGGGTACAAACGTTTTCTCCTTTCATTTTTTAAAGACAGTGGGAAACATAAGTATGCTGGGGGGCGCCAAATGTATTGGCTACAAAAAACGTTTTTCCTTTTCTTTCTTAAAGGGCAGTTTGGAAACCCCAAAAATAAATTTTGCGCGACCATTTAAAGTATTTTAAAATCGTTTTTTCATTCTTTTTTAAAGACAGATTGGAAAACATAAGTAAAACTGTGGGGCGACCATAATTATTGGCCCCCAAAAAGTTTTTTCTTTCTTTTTTAAAGGGAAAATGGAATCATAAGTAAAACTGGGGGGCGACCAAATTATTGGCCCCACAAATTTTGTTTTTTCATTACATTTTTAAAGAAGATGGAAACATAAGTAAAACTGTGCGCGACCATAAGGGATTGGGTACAAAAACGTTTTCCCCCATTACATTTCTTTAAAAACCGGTTGGGATTCTAAGTAAGCTGTGCGCGACCATAATGGGATTGGCTACCCAAAGTTTTTTTCTCATTAAATTTTTTTAAGAAGATGGAATCATAAATAAGCTGTGCGCGACCCTTAAAGTTTGGGGGGCAAAACGTTTTTCCCCATTTTTCATTTCTTAAAAAACAGATGGAATCATAAAATAAAATGTGCGGGGACCATAATGTATTGGCTACAAATCGTTTTTTCATTTCATTTCTTAAAAAACAGAAAAGGGGGAAAATAAGTAAAGCTGTGCGCCCCCAAATTTTAATTTGGTACAAATCGTTTTCCCCATTACATTTTTAAAAAACAGATGGGGAAACATTTAAATAAACTGTTTCGCAACCCTAATGTATTGGCAAAAAATCGTTTTCTCATTACATTTCTCTAAAAACAGATGGAAATAAGTAAGGGTGTTTCGCACCTTTAATTTTAAATTGGGTCCCAAAACGTTTTCCCCATTTTCATTTTTAAAGACAGAATTTTTTTTTTTAAACTGTGCGCGACCATAATGTATTGGCTAAAAAAACGTTTTCCCCATTACATTTCCCCAAAGACAGTGGAATCATAAGTAAGCGTGCGCACCTAATGTATTGGCAAAAAAACGTTTTCTCATTACATTTCCCTTTAAAAACAGATGGGAATTTATAATTTAAACTGTGCGCGACCTTTAAAGTATTGGCTACAAAACGGGTTTTTTAATTTTTCTTTTTTAAAGACAGATGGAATTTATAAGTAAGCTGGGCGCGAAACCTTAAAGTATTGGGTTCAAAAAATTTTTCATTTTCATTTCTTAAAAACAGATGGGAAACAAAGTAAGCTGTGCCGAAAACCTAATTTTATTGGCTTCAAATTTGTTTTCCTCATTAAATTTCTCAAAGACAGATTTGGGAAACATAAGTAAGGCGGGGCGCGACCATAATGTATTGGCACAAAACGTTTTTCATTACATTTCTAAAGACAGATGGAATCATAATTTTTCCCGTTCGCGACCATTAAAGTATTGGGTTAAATCGTTTTTCATTCCCTTTCTCCCAAAACTGAAAGGGGAAACAAATTTTGCTGTGCGCGACCCTAATGTTTTTGGGTACAAAAAACGTTTTTCCCCATTCCCTTTCTTAAAGACAGATGGAATCATAAGTAAGCTGTTTTTCCCACCAAAAAAGTTTTTGGGTTTCAAATCGTTTTTTCATTACATTTCTTAAAGACAGTTGGGAAACATAAGTTAAAACTGGCGCCCAATAAAAGTATTTGGGTACAAATCCCTTTTTTTAGTAATTTCTTAAAGAAAAAGAGGGGAAACAAAAGTAAAGCTGTGGGGCGACCATAAAGTATTTTGGGTACAAATCGTTTCTCATTACTTTTCTTAAAAAACAGAGGGGGAAAAAAAAATAAGCTTGCGGGGGCCCTAATGTATTTGGGTAACAAATCGTTTTTTCATTCATTCTTAAAGACAGATGGAAAACCCTAAGTAAGGGTGTGCGGAACCCCCAAAGTATTTGGACCCAACTTTTTTCATTTCATTTTTTAAAGACAGATGGAATCAAAGTTGCTGTTTCGCGACCAAATGTATTTTGGTCCAAAAACGTTTTTCATTACATTTTTTAAAAAAGATGGGAACATAAGTAAGCTGTGCGCGCCCTAATTATTGGCTCCAAAAAACGTTTTTCATTACATTTCTTAAAGGGCGATGGGAAACATAAGTAAGGTGGCGCGACCCATAATGTATTGGGTACAAAACGTTTTCTCATTTCAATTTTTTAAAGACAGATGGAATCATAAGTAACTGTGCGCGACCTAAGGTTTTTGGCTACAAAAACGTTTTTTTTTATTAATTTCTTAAAGGGCAATGAAAACATAAGTAAGCTTTTGGGGCGGGCCAAAAAGTATTGGCTACAAATCGTTTTTCATTAAAATTTTTTTTAAAGACAGATTTGGGAATTTATAATTTTAAACGTGCGCGACCCTTAAAGTATTGGCCCACCAAAACGTTTCCCATTAATTTTTTTAAAGACAGATGGGAAACATTTGGGAAGTGTGCGGACCTTTTTGTTTTTGGGCCCAAAACTTTCCCCCAAATTTCATTTCTAAAGGGCAGTGGAATCATAAATAAGCAGGCGCGCCTAAGGGATTGGCTACAAAACGTTTCCCTCATTACATTTCCCCAAAGACAGAAAGGAATATAAGTTTAAACGTTCCGGGCCATTTTGGGATTGGGTACAAATCGTTTCCCCATTTCATTTCTCAAAGGGCGATGGGAACATAAGTAAACTGTCGCGACCATAATGATTGGCTACAAAAGTTTTCCCCATTAATTTTAAAGACAGATGGAATCTTTTGTAAGCTGTTCGCACCATAATGTATTGGTACAAATCGTTTTCTCATTTAAACCCCCTTTCTTAAAAACAGATGGGAAACATAAGTAAGCGTGCGCGACCATAATGGGATTGGCCCACAAATCGTTTTTTCATTTCATTTCTTATAAAAACCCGATGGAACATAAATAAGGGTGTGGGGCGACCATTAAAGTTTTGGCTACAAAAACGTTTTTTTATTACATTTTTTAAAGACAGATGGAAAACATAAATAACTGTGGCCCGACCATAAAATTTTTGGCTAAAAAAACGTTTTCCCCATTACTTTCTTAAACAGATGGAATATAAGTAAAGTGGCGCGCCCCCTAATGTATTTTGGGTACAAATCGTTTTTCATTACCTTTCTAAAGACAGATGGAATATAAGTAAGCTGGCGCGACCAAATGGGTTTTGGGTACAATCGTTTCCCCCAATTTTCTTTTCTTAAAAAAAAGATGGGAAACATAAGTAACGGTGGGGGGGGGAAATTTGCCGGGGGGTGCGCGGACCATAAAGTTTTGGCTACAATCGTTTTTTCATTTCATTTCTTAAAAACAGATGGAATCAAAGTAAAAAGTGCGCGACCCTAATTTTATTGGCTACAAAATTTGTTTTTCTCATTCATTTCTTTAAAAACAGAGGGGAACATAAGTAAGCTGTGGGGCGACCCATAAAGTTTGGGGTACAAATCGTTTTTCTCTTTTCCTTTCTTAAAGACAGATGGAAACAAAAAATAAGTGTGCGCGACATAAAGGGATTGGTACAAAAACTTTTCTCATTTAATTTTTCTTAAAAGGGGGCCAAAAATTGGGGAAATTCTTAAAAAGGTTAAAACTGTGGGGCGACCCTTAAAGAAATTTGGTACAAAAACGTTTTTCCCCATTAATTTCTTAAAGACAGTTTGGGAAACATAATAAGCTGGGGGCGCGACCCTAAGTATTGGCTACAAATCGTTTTCTCTTTTCCTTGCTTAAAACAGTTTGGAAGGGTTTCTTTCTGTCTGGAAGGGTTTAAGGTTTTCTTTTCCCCCCTTTTAATTTGTTCTTTTTTCCCCCCCAAAAATTTTGTTCTTTTCCCCCGTTTAATTTTTGTTCTCTTGCCGGAGGTTTTGTTGGGCCCCCCTACCTTTCAGTTTTTAAAATAGAGGGGGTAAAGAAAGACTTTTTTGGAGGGGTCTTTTTCTTTAAAACATTTCTGGTAAATTTGGACACACAGGGTTTTTTTCCGAATGCCCGCAAGAACCCGGTCCAAACCAAAACAGTGGGTTTTTACCTAAATGTTCTGGAAATGTAGTTTACTGACAACAAAACCGCTCAAAAACCCTCGAATTCGAACTAAAACCTTTGGGGTCGTTCTTTTTTTTTTTTTTTCAGGGTTCCCGGGTTTTTTGCTTTTTAAAAATTTAATATCTTTGCGTTTTGTCCCCAAAAATTTCTGTTTCCCTTTAAGGGATCTCAAAAACCCCTCTTCACCTTTATACAGTTTTTTTCTTCCCCCTTCCCTTTTCCCCTTTAAAAATTTAAATTTTGCGACCCCTTTTTTGTGTGTGTGTGTGTGGGGGGGGCGTGCGCGCTGTTTTGGGGGGGGTGGGGGGGAGGGGGCTGCAGCATGGGGTGTGTTTGTGTTTGTGTGTGGGGTGTGGTGTGTGTGGTGTGTGTGGTGTGTTGTGTGGGGTGGTGTGTGTGTGTGGGTTTTGGGGTGTGTGTTTTGTTTGTGGTGTGTGTTGTGTGTGTGTGCGTGTTGTGATTGTGCGTGCGCAAAGCTGTTGTGGGCCCTTGGGTTTTGCGACAGTGTGTGTGGGGGTTAAAGTTTTGCGTGTGGTGGTTGTTGGGGTGTGAGTGTGTGTTGTTTGTGGGGTTTGTGTGTGTGTGTTTTGTTTTGTTTTGTGTGTGTGTGTGTGTGTGTGTTGTGTGGTGTGTGTGTGTTTTGGGGTGTGGTTGTGGTGTGGTGTGTGGTGTGTGTGTGTGTGTGGGGTGTGTGTTGTGTGTTTTGTGTTTTGTGTTGAGTGAGCGTGCGTGCGTGCGTGCATGCTGCGGGCGGGGGGTGGGGTGTGCATGCGTGCGTGCGTGGGGGTGCGTGCGTCGTGCCCTGCGTGCGTGCGGTGTGTGTGGTGTGTGGGGGTGTGTGTTGTGGTTTTGTGTGTGTTTGTGTGTGTGTGTGTGTGTGTGGGTGTTGTTGTTTTTTTCTGTGTGTGAGGGGGTGGGTGTAATTAGGCCAAAGGTTTTCTTGGGAGATTTTTGGGACTTTTTTGCGAAAAAAATTATTTATTTGGGTTTTAATTTTTGTTTTCTTAACATTTTTTGTGTTTGGTTTTGGGTTGGGTTATGGGTGTAAAACTAAACGCCATAAAAATTTAAACATATTTGATGTGTTATTAATTTTTAATTTCCAACAAATGTATAAAAATTTTTTGAAACTGTATGAGCACCCGGGCGGTGTGTGTTGGGACATGGCATTTACCCCAAGAAAGAAGGAGATCCCGGAAAGGGTCAAAAAAAAGTGGGATGTTGAGTGAACAAAATTTTATACCAAAAACCGAGCTTCAAATTTAAAACGAAGCTCTCGTTCCAAACCCAGAGATCTTGATTTTGAGAAGTGGGAAGGGAACCCCCCCCAAAGTTTAAAAAGCGGGTGGGGTTCAGGAAGACGGAAAACCTGCATCTGAATGAAACAGAAACTCCGGGGGTTTGGAAAAATTCTGAACTAGTTTTAATTTAGCAGCGTTTTTAAAAATTCCCGTTTGCTAGTGCCCCTTTTAAAGGGGGAAGATCTAAAAGTGCAGTCTGGAAAGTCCATGGGGGACTCTGAAAAAATGCAGGACCCATCCTGGGGTAGGGAAAAGAATGAAAATTCCAATGAGAACATCTAAAATTTAAACCTTCGTGGAAATTTTCCGTAAAAAAATGACATGAAATTGGGTCCCGGCTTTTAACTGGAACTCTAATGGGGGCCCGGTCATGACATGATCCCGGCATTCAATGAAATTGGGAAAACCCGGGCATGACATTTTAACCTGGCATTCAACTGAAAAGGTATGGGGGCCCGGTCATGACATGGGTCCTTGGAAATTTAACTGAAATGGCAAGGGACCCCGGCATGACATTGAACCCGGCCCTTCAATGAAAAGGGATGGGACCCGGTTAAAAAAAACCCATCCTCGCCCTTCAACTAGGGAAAGGGCCTGGTCCGCTCAAACCCCATGGGTGAGCCCCTGAACTTGTGAAACCGGGTGGGTCCCCCGGGTTTGGGGGGTTCGTTCTCCGCCCCGGGGCGTTTCCCGGGACAGGGGATTTTCTCTCCGGAGTAAACCCTTGGTTTTTGACTCCACTCCCCGGGGAGTTTTCCCAAAAGAGCAAAACCGAGGTTTGGTCAGTGCACGCATTATCTCCTCACAACACCTGAGGTTGTGGGGTCAGTGCCGCATTTTTTTTTCCCACACAACACCTGGGTTGTTTTGGGGCAGGGCAGCATTATTCCTACACCAAAAACCTTTGGGTTTTGGGGGTCCCCGTGCACGCTTTATCTCCTACACAAAAACCTTAGGTTGTGTGTCCGTCACGCATTATCCCTACACATGTAAAGCTGCATCACCCCGCTTTCGGAAGGTCTGTCTGGGCCCTTGATTTTGGATGACACATTTTCAAAAAAGCATGCCCAACCTTTCGTGGGAAAAGGAAAAGAATGAGGGAGAAAAAAGGGTTAGTTATTATTTTGAATGAATGAAACGAGAAACGTCTGAAGTAAACGCCAGCAGGAGCTCTTCGTCGCTCCCCGAAAGGGGGCAGCCCCTTGGTTAACGCCGGGTGGATTGCCCAAAAAGCACAGCGATTTGGTTTTTTAAAACCCGGGGGACAGCCCCTATATGGGAACCCTTTATAAAAATTTAAAATCAGTAACTCATCAAATAGTATGACCACGGGTCATCGGGGTTTGAAAGATGTTTGTCACCAGTGCGCAGTTTTCACAGCCCGTTAATTACTTCCCCGGAAAGGTAGGAATCTACTTTCAGTTCCCCGGCGGATTAAAAAATTAATAAAAAAATATTCCAATGATGGCCTTTAAAGTGTAGAAAGTCCCCTTGTTTGTAACATACCAGACACCACATCAACAAAAAAAGTGACAGGTCATGAACGAAATAAAACCAAGGATATACAGACAAAAGACGTGTTTCTTAACTTGTCAGTTTTTTTTTTCGTTTGTTTTTTGTTTTTTTTCCCCCAAAATTAGGAAAAAAAGTTCCCAAAAAGTCTTTCTCCGCCAATTCTGAGTGAGCAATCCCCAAAATGACTTTTTGGAGTCATGGTAGTTGGGAGAAAAAACCCCTTGCGAAAAGACCGTTCTCCCATTACACGAATAATAATCGAAATTAGACCCTAACAATACACATTAGAAAGCGGTGGGGGCATTGTGTGGAGAGGTGGAAAAGGTGAACAAAACGAGGAGAAACAGATGAAGGGGGAGGGGGAGGGGGAAAATTTGTGCCAAGGGAAAGGGAAAAATGTTCACCTTGTTTCGACTGTCATTTTCCCCGGGAAAAATAACACATTTTCCCTCCTTTGCGAGTGCAGATAAAACGCCGTTCCTCACTTGCCAATTTAAAGGGGATTATACGTGCAAAACGCCAAATCATGGGTAGCAACCCCCGACGAATTACTACAAAAATATCATTGCCGAAGAGAGATCCCAGAGGGGACCCTTTTTTACTCGCGGTTTCTTTTCCTCAACATTGCCCCCTTCTCAATATACTTGGTTGTTGATTTGGCATTGTTGTTGTTGTTGTTGTTGTTGTTGTTTCTATCATTATAGTCCAGCCGACCACACAGACCCTTTTCGGAACTCTCGAAATCATGCAGAAAAAGCTCGATATTCCTAGACTGATCATTTCCGTTATCCTTAATATCACGAACATTGCTGACTCTGATATATCTTACTTCTGTGAAGACCTATTGTGCACAAAATCATCTAAAACAGGAGTCTGTCCTGTGTGTTGGTTATACTGTCCTTCAATGCGTCATAAACTGAATCTGTGCAACTCTGCGGAAGATTAAAACATTTGTTTTCAAGGCCAAGTCCTACAACAGCACACCTTGACAACAATGTGTTCCTTCGTGCAGATCTTTACATAAAGTTCTAAATCCCTTCAAGCCCGCATTCATTCACCCATTTCACTTTTTTAAAACAATTTTTACAGTTTTCTTACAAACTTTTACATAGACATTTTGACTGAGTACTATCAAAATGAGTTGTCTGAATTTAGAGCAGAGCATTGCATGTTTATTCCTCCCCTTGCCTGATGTTATTATGGTTCGGTACATGAAAGAGTCCTCTTATAATAGAATCACTGATTGCATTATGGTGCGGTACATGAAAGAGTCCTCTTATAATAGAATCACTGATGGCATTATGGTACATGAAAGAGTCCTCTTATAATAGAATCACTGATGGCATTATGGTACATGAAAGAGTCCTCTTATAATAGAATCACGATGGCATTATGGTACATGAAAGAGTCCTGTTATAATAGAATCACTGATGGCATTATGGTACATGAAAGAGTCCTGTTATAATAGAATCACTGATGGCATTATGGTACATGAAAGAGTCCTCTTATAATAGAATCACTGATGGCATTATGGTACATAAAAGAGTACTCTTATAATAGAATCACGATGGCATTATGGTACATGAAAGAGTCCTCTTATAATAGAATCACTGATGGCATTATGGTACATGAAAGAGTCCTCTTATAATAGAATCACTGATGGCATTATGGTATGGTACATGAAAGAGTCCTCTTATAATAGAATCAATGATGGCATTACGGTACATGAAAGAGTCCTCTTATAATAGAATCAATGATGGCATTATGGTACATGAAAGAGTCCTCTTATAATAGAATCAATGATGGCATTATGGTACATGAAAGAGTCCTCTTATAATAGAATCACTGATAGCATTATGGTACATGATAGAGTACTCTTATAATAGAATCATTAATGGCATTACGGTACATGAAAGAGTCCTCTTATGATAGAATCAATGATGGCATTATGGTACATGAAAGAGTCCTCTTATAATAGAATCAATGATGGCATTATGGTACATGAAAGAGTCCTCTTATAATAGAATCAATGATGGCATTATGGTACATGAAAGAGTCCTCTTATAATAGAATCAATGATGGCATTATGGTGCATGAAAGAGTCCTCTTATAATAGAATCAATGATGGCATTATGGTACATGAAAGAGTCCTCTTATAATAGAATCAATGATGGCATTATGGTACATGAAAGAGTCCTCTTATAATAGAATCAATGATGGCATTATGGTGCATGAAAGAGTCCTCTTATAATAGAATCAATGATGGCATTATGGTACATGAAAGAGTCCTCTTATAATAGAATCAATGATGGCATTATGGCATCCTTCTGGCTTCAGTTCCCTTCCCTCTGAACCAGATGTCTCATGCGTCCTTCTGGCTTCCCTTCCCTCTGAGACAGATGTCTCATGCATCCTTCTGGCTTGGTTCCCTTCCCTCTGAACCAGATGTCTCATGCATCCTTCTGGCTTCCCTTCCCTCTGAACCAGATGTCTCATGCATCCTTCTGGCTTCAGTTCCCTTCCCTCTGAACCAGATGTCTCATGCGTCCTTCTGGCTTCCCTTCCCTCTGAGACAGATGTTTCATGCATCCTTCTGGCTTCAGTTCCCTTCCCTCTGAACCAGATGTCTCATGCATCCTTCTGGCTTCAGTTCCCTTCCCTCTGAACCAGATGTCTCGTGTCTAATGTTGCCATGTTTAGTTGTGGTCTACTCATCAGTTTGAAGTTCAGTGACGCATGCAAAGAGTTTCTAAAGTTCACATGGATCTGACAAAGTTTGTCAGCTTCTGTATTCCCTTCCTCTCGCCAGAAGTCTTTCACATATCTTTGAATTTCAGGTTTGATGCCTGTGAACGGAATGGGCACTTTGAAGAGTTCTTTCTTGTCTTTCTTGGGGCAGTTCCAGGAAGCTGGTTGACAGCGTCGATGCCCAGAATGTCAACATGACATTGAAATCAAACTGCCAGTGATTCTGGATCCTAGTACCTTTCTGATCCCATCCAAATGTACACTCTGTCTCACTTGCTCTCGTTTTCTTCTGATAAACTGCCAGTGATTCTGGATCCTAGTACATTTCTGATCCCCTCCCAATGTGCACTCTGTCTCACTAGCTCTCGTTTTCCTCTGATAAACTGCCAGTGATTCTGGACCCTAGTACCTTTCTGATCCCCTCCCAATGTACACTCTGTCTCGCTAGCTCTCGTTTTCTTCTGATGTTCTGATCCCCTCCCAATGTACACTCTGTCTCACTAGCTCTCGTTTTCTTCTGATAAACTGCCAGTGATTCTGGATCCTAGTACCTTTCTGATCCCCTCCCAATGTACACTCTGTCTCGCTAGCTCTCGTTTTCCTCTGATAGACTGCCAGTGATTCTGGATCCAAGTACCTTTCTGATCCCCTCCCAATGTACACTCTGTCTCGCTAGCTCTCGTTTTCCTCTGATAAACTGCCAGTGATTCTGGACCCTAGTAGGTTTCTGATCCCCTCCCAATGTACACTCTGTCTCGCTAGCTCTCGTTTTCCTCTGATAAACTGCCAGTGATTCTGGATCCTAGTACCTTTCTGATCCCCCTCCAATGTACACTCTGTCTCACTAGCTCTCGTTTTCCTCTGATAAACTGCCAGTGATTCTGGACCCTAGTACATTTCTGATCCCCTCCCAATGTGCACTCTGTCTCACTAGCTCTCGTTTTCCTCTGATAAACTGCCAGTGATTCTGGACCCTAGTACCTTTCTGATCCCCTCCCAATGTACACTCTGTCTCGCTAGCTCTCGTTTTCTTCTGATGTTCTGATCCCCTCCCAATGTACACTCTGTCTCACTAGCTCTCGTTTTCTTCTGATAAACTGCCAGTGATTCTGGATCCTAGTACCTTTCTGATCCCCTCCCAATGTACACTCTGTCTCGCTAGCTCTCGTTTTCCTCTGATAAACTGCCAGTGATTCTGGACCTTTCTGATCCCCTCCAATGTACACTCTGTCTCGCTAGCTCTCGTTTTCCTCTGATAAACTGCAGTGATTCTGGACCTAGTAGTTTCTGATCCCCTCCAATGTACACTCTGTCTCGCTAGCTCTCGTTTTCCTCTGATAAACTGCCAGTGATTCTGGATCCTAGTACCTTTCTGATCCCCTTCCAATGTACACTCTGTCTCACTAGCTCTCGTTTTCCTCTGATAAACTGCCAGTGATTCTGGACCCTAGTACCTTTCTGATCCCCTCCCAATGTACACTCTGTCTCGCTAGCTCTCGTTTTCCTCTGATAAACTGCCAGTGATTCTGGACCCTAGTACCTTTCTGATCCCCTCCCAATGTACACTCTGTCTCACTAGCTCTCGTTTTCCTCTGATAAACTGCCAGTGATTCTGGACCCTAGTACCTTTCTGATCCCCTCCCAATGTACACTCTGTCTCGCTAGCTCTCGTTTTCCTCTGATAAACTGCCAGTGATTCTGGATCCTAGTACCTTTCTGATCCCCTCCCAATGTACACTCTGTCTCACTAGCTCTCGTTTTCCTCTGATAAACTGCCAGTGATTCTGGATCCTAGTACCTTTCTGATCCCCTCCCAATGTACACTCTGTCTCACTAGCTCTCGTTTTCCTCTGTAAACTGCCAGTGATTCTGGACCCTAGTACCTTTCTGATCCCTCCCAATGTACACTCTTCCTCGCTAGCTCTCGTTTCTTCTGACGTTCTGATCCCCTCCCAATGTACACTCTGTCTCACTAGCTCTCGTTTTCCTCTGATAAACTGCCAGTGATTCTGACCTAGTACCTTTCTGATCCCCTCCCAATGTACACTCTGTCTCGCTAGCTCTCGTTTTCCTCTGATAAACTGCCAGTGATTCTGGATCCTAGTACCTTTCTGATCCCCTCCCAATGTACACTCTGTCTCACTAGCTCTCGTTTTCTCTGATAACTGCAGTGATTCTGGATCCTAGTACCTTTCTGATCCCCTCCCATGTACACTCTGTTCGCTAGCCTAGTTTCTTCTGATTTCTGATCCCCTCCCAATGTACACTCTGTCTCACTAGCTCTCGTTTTCCTCTGATAAACTGCCAGTGATTCTGGACCCTAGTACCTTTCTGATCCCCTCCCAATGTACACTCTGTCTCGCTAGCTCTCGTTTTCCTCTGATAAACTGCCAGTGATTCTGGATCTAGACCTTTTGATCCCCCCCAATGTACACTCGTCTCACTAGCTCTCGTTTTCCTCTGATGTGACGTCTCAGAGTCCTTATTCCAGAATTAAACCAATTAAAACAGATTATTTCCAGGCTCCAGGAACAGGAACAGACTCCTGGCAAATTCAGGCGCTCTGATCCCTTGCTGTCTGAAGACCTGGCCTTACACTCATCTCTTCATGAACAGGTCTGGTTTGCCATGTCATATAAACGGTATGTACTTAGTGCGCACGTGTTACGTTTGCGCTATTGTTGTGACTGTGTATCGGGTATGCTGTTTGTTGTTTTTTATATTATAGTTCTTGACTGCATTTTCGTGTTATATGTGTGTACTGAATGTATCTTATGTGGAATTTGCTATGTATTGTTACAATTATGGCCCTTTGCGATCGGCTGGCTATAAGCAACATTACCTTACCTTATTATATCATCATCATCTCACATCATCATTGTACAGCAGCTACAGCAGTTTCCTGGATAGTGTGCTATATACGTATCCACTGTTGCTGTCTGATGACTTACATCCACTATTATTGAACTGTTGTTGCCATCAGCAAAGTTTGTTTCATTCTACACCCACCGTATGATTTATATTGAAAATGCCAAGAGCAGAAATGGGACACGAAGACGATAAAAGAGTGTGCCGTTAGGACTGAGAAACCCTCTAATAGAAAACCAGAGGTTCCGTCCAGTGGTATTGACGGGTCTGTCGGAGAGAATGTACTTACAGGGGGTTTGGTTCGGAGGAAGGGGACAGAACCCGGCTGAAGCAGCACTGTTTTCGGATTTGCAGCCGTCAATGAAAATCTGGAAGTCTGGAAATGTTTCACGTAATTCGGCCGTAGTACCCTGTATGGGCGCGTAACATAATGATATCTTTGTTGTTGAAAGCGAGATCAAAACGTACAGATAGCGTTTCCAACGTCCATGGAAGACACAGTGATACCTTTGTTGTTAAAAGCGAGATCAAAACGTACAGACTGCGTTTCCAACGTCCATGGAAGACATAATAATGTCTTCGTTGTTGAAAGCAACATCCAAACAGACACATAGCGTTTCCAACGTCCATGGAAGACATAATGATATTCTCGTTGTTGAAAGCAACATCCAAACGTACAGACAGCGATTCCAACGTCCATGGAAGACTATCTGGAAGCATGGGCAGATCAGAAATGAGGCCAACGTCAATGTTGGCATCGTAGAATGGAGGAGGGGGGGGGGGAGGGAGGAGGGGGGGGGGGGGGGGGGGGGAACTGGACCGACCTATTGAACGACTGTTTTCTTCCAGTTTTGACCTCCGACGGAGAGATAACGTTTTCACCCGAGTCATTTGGCTGGCTGGTGTGTCCCTACGCAGGCCGACATAAAAAAGCTCTAAACTTGTTTAACATCCCGATGAGGCTTTTTTTTTCAGAGGAGTGTTGAACTTTGGTGGGCGGAGACCGTCATTCTGCCGAGGGCCTTTCTGTCTCTGTGGGTTGCAGATTGACAGTGCAGTCTTTCTGTCTCTGTGGGTTGCAGATTGACAGTGCAGTCTTTCTGCATCTGTGGGTTGCAGATTGACAGTGCAGTCTTTCTGCCTCTGTGGGTTCCACATTGACATCGCAGTCTTTCTGCCTCTGTGGTTTCCACAATGACAGTGCAGTCTTTCTGTCTCTGTGGGTTCCACATTGACAGTGCAGTCTTTCTGTCTCTGTGGGTTCCACATTGACAGTGCAGTCTTTCTGCCTCTGTGGGTTGCAGATTGACAGTGCAGTCTTTCTGTCTCTGTGGTTCCACATTGACAGTGCAGTCTTTCTGCCTCTGTGGTTCCACATTGACAGTGCAGTCTTTCTGCCTCTGTGGGTTCCACATTGACAGTGCAGTCTTAAGCTACGTTTATACTTACATTGGATGGACGGCCGCTCACGTTGTCCGTCCGTCGGTGATTGTTCATGCTGCACAGACGGATGACCACACACTTTATCTGTCCATTGATGGCCGTGTGTCAGGAACACACAGAGGGGGGGGGGGGAGACAGAGACAGACAGACTAACTGACAGACTGACTGACAGACAGACAGACAAACAGACTGACTGACAAACAGATATGTTCATTCTACATGGACAGATGACCACACGCTTTATCTGTCCATTGATGGCCGTGTGTAAGGAACAGAGAAGGGGGGGGGAGACAGAGACAGACAGACAGAGTGATACAGACAAACAGAGACGGAAAGACAGGCGCAGATAGATGGACACAGAGAAAGAAGACAAAGAGACATGCAGATGGTTGACTTTTCTATGTCCATCTTGCGCCTCAACACTTTAGACGAGGGGCAGAACAATCGCGTTCACCAATACAAGAGCTGAAATTTCACGAGTGCACCCACTGATTCACACATACGTGACTCCACCGTCTCCTCCTTTCTCATCTGTCACCTCCCTCCCTCTCCGTACTCTTCTCCTTCCCTCATCAACAAAGAGAGAGAGAGAGAGAGAGAGAGAGAGAGAGAGAGAGAGAGAGAGAGAGAGAGAGAGAGAGGAGAGAGAGAGAAAGGGGAGAGAGAGAGAGAGAGAGAGAGATCTGTGCTTGTTTTGTCGAAGAATGGATGATATCATCAGATCAATGTTCTCTTGCCACATGCGATTCTGCAGCGGTAGAGGTTGCAGCTTTACGGTCGATAAAAGGCTTATACCTTCATGCAAGCGCTCAGCTGTTCATTATGTTTCTTGAGAAATACAGGTAATTCGAATCACGAGAAAAGTTTGGTCCCCTGACACGAACAGAGGAAAAAGTATAACATGAAGAAAGAGAATCTTTCCGTGGAAGGATGTCCATGCTGTGCTGGTGGGAATATGGAGTGACTTACTGTGCATGATTTCTTTTGTCGGTACTGACGGAAAACGACAGTGGATGTACGTGGTTAGTCTGAATTCACCTTAAGCTACATTCATACCAACACAGAAGGATGCATATGCGCGCTTTTTCTGTCTGTCTGTGACCAAGGTTATTTTTTCACTACGAGTGCGAATCTGTTTGTCTTTTTACTGTTATGGTTACGGAAACAGTATCCGTTACTGTAGTCGGGCTAAACTTTAGGAGTGCACAAGATTAGTGGTGACACCCGCAGATTTGAGTGCATTTTAACACAGAGAGCTATTCATTTCGCTTCCTTTTCCTTTCAGTCATGACACGATTTTACACGACATCGTTTCCATGTCTGCCTATAAGCTGTCCAATACATTTAGATCTGAACGGGGCTGACTTTGCTGCAGTCTTCCAATAAAGCCATGTTATTTTTGACCAGTTCTGTGGTCAAATCCATCTTTGCTGTAGCGAGTTTATTCACTTTGGTCATGGTTTATTCACTTTGGTCATGGCTTATTCACTTTGGTCATGGCTTCTCACTGACCGTTCTGACAGACTTCCTGCTGCATAAATGGCACACAACGTCAATGACAAATAATGAGAACATAGACGTACCATCTGTTGACCTGTCCGGAACGGCATCGATCGCTACATGCTCCGGTCAGGGTAAATGTATCCATAACTATATCCATTGCCTTACCGGTAAACGGACAAATGAATATACACCCTCTTCACGTATATATCCACATACTCCCTCTTCACGTCTATATCCACATACTCCCTCTTCACGTCTATATCCAATACACCCTCTCCATGTCTATATCCACATACACCCTCTTCATGTCTATATCCATATACACCCTCTTCACGTCTATATCCACATACATCCTCTTCATGTCTATATCCACATGCACCCTCTTCCTGTCTATATCCACATACACCCTCTTCCTCTCTATATCCACATACACCCTCTTCCTGTCTATATCCACATACACCCTCTTCACGTCTACATCCACATACACCCTCTTCATGTCTATATCCACGTACACCCTCTTCATGTCTATATCCATATACACCCTCTTCACGTCTATATCCACAATTTTGGTTGTGTCCGTAACTGTAAATGGACAAATAGAATCAGCCTTAACACGGACGACTCTGGTCTAATTACGATAGAGCGTTTTTTTCAGCTCAGAGTGTTTCACCTCCACAATATCTTAAAAATTATGCAATGAATTACCCGAAACAATCACAACTCTCGTAAAAGCATTACAAAACAAATCCTTAACTGTTCTGAAGAAAAAAGAGCTTGCTTAATAAATTGGGGCTCAAAGCATTTCATTTCTATGACAGCTTTAGAAAAACACAGTGAATATCCAAAATATTTACAGCTGTCTTCAAAGTAAAACACTTATAATTAACTATTCTGAAAAGATACTATTTACGCCTGGCTGGAGATGCCTCTAAACACAGCAAGGTTTTCTTTTCGGAAAAATAGAACACAACGTCGTCAAAATAGATGGATAAATAAATAATTCAGAACCCTGGCAAACAATTTTTTTATATTACGATTAATGCTAAAGAGTGCTGGAAACAGGAAACTGCCTTAGGGATTCTAATTGCCAGAGTGGAATCAACACAAAATGGGAACAGTTCCATCAGCCAGAGAGTTTGGGATTAAAACTGACCACACAGACTCAGACTGTGGAATTCGGACAACCTGCCAAACGTCCTTGTAGTGTCCTTTTCATCTTTACCCAGACAACAAGAAATGGCAATGACCGGTTGTTTGCTCAAAACAAGTTTCGAACTGAAGCTTCAAGGGGATCAGTTTGTTTCCCACCGCTATGTGGTGTTTACGGAAACAGCTTTGTTCTCTGGCGATAAGCCCGTCATTAGTTTCCCATTTCCACATGAGACGTGACTTCTTCACATTTTTCCCTTCCTGTGATCAGACGCGATACAAAAATGAAGAACGTTGAATCCATGAACTGAAAATAATAAGCAGAACGATTGAAATGATAAAACGAAAATGAAGAACGTTGAATCCATGAATTGAAATAATAAGCAGAACGATTGAAATGTAAAAACGAAAATGAAGAACGTTGAATCCATGAATTGAAATAATAAGCAGAACGATTGAAATGATAAAACGAAAATGAAGTACGTTGAATCCATGAATTGAAATAATAAGCAGAACGATTGAAATGATAAAACGAAAATGAAGAACGTTGAATCCATGAACTGAATAAAAAGCAGAACGATTGAAATGATTAAACGAAAATGAAGAACGTTGAATCCATGAATTGCAATAATAAGCAGAACGATTCAAATGATAAAACGAAAATGAAGAACGTTGAATCCATGAATTGAATAATAAGCAGAACGATTGAAATGATAAAACGAAAATGAAGAACGTTGAATCCATGAATTGAAATAATACGCAGAACGATTGAAATGATAAAACGAAAAATGAAGAACGTTGAATCCATGAATGAAATAATAAGCAGAACGATTGAAATGATAAAAAAGAAAATGAAGAACGTTGAATCCATGAATTGAAATAATAAGCAGAACGATTGAAATGATAAACGAAAATGAAGAACGTTGAATCCATGAATTGAAATAATAAGCAGAACGATTGAAATGATAAAACGAAAAAACAAGAACGTTGAATCCATGAATTGAAATAATAAGCAGAACGATTGAAATGATAAAACGAAAATGAAGAAGGTTGAATCCATGAATTGAAATAATAAACAGAACGATTGAAATGATAAAACGAAAATGAAGAACGTTGAATCCATGAATTGAAATAATAAGCAGAACGAATCGAAATGATTAAAACGAAAATGAAGAACGTTGAATCCATGAATTGAAATAATAAGCAGAACGATTGAAATGATAAAACGGAAATGAAGAACGTTGAATCCATGAACTGAAATAATACGCAGAAACGATTGAAATGATAAAACAAAAATTTAAGAACGTTGAATCCATGAACTGAAATAATAAGCAGAACGATTGAAATGATAAAACGAAAATGAAGAACGTTGAAATCCATGAAAATGAAATAATAAGCAGAACGATCGAAATGATAAAACGAAAATGAAGAACGTTGAATCCATGAACTGAAATAATAAGCAGAACGATTGAAATGATAAAACGAAAATCAAGAACGTTGAATCCATGAACTGAAATAATACGCAGAACGATTGAAATGATAAAACGAAAATGAAGAACGTTGAATCCATGAACTGAAATAATAAGCAGAACGATTGAAATGATAAAACGAAAATGAAGAACGTTGAATCCATGAATTGAAATAATAAGCAGAACGATTGAAATGATAAAAACGAAAATGAAGAACGTTGAATCCATGAACTGAAATAATAAGCAGAACGATTGAAATGATAAAACGAAAATGAAGAAGTTGAATCCATGAATTGAAATAATAAGCAGAACGATTGAAATGATAAAACGAAAATGAAGAACGTTGAATCCATGAATTGAAATAATAAGCAGAACGATTGAAATGATAAAACGAAAATGAAGAAGGTTGAATCCATGAATTGAAATAATAAACAGAACGATTGAAATGATTTAAAAAGAAAATGAAGAACGTTGAATCCATGAATTGAAATAATAAGCAGAACGAATGAAATGATAAAACGAAAATGAAGAACGTTGAATCCATGATTGAAATAATAAGCAGAACGATTGAAAAGATAAAACGGAAATGAAGAACGTTGAATCCATGAACTGAAATAATACGCAGAACGATTGAAATGATAAAACAAAAATGAAGAACGTTGAATCCATGAATGAAATAATAAGCAGAACGATTGAAATGATAAAACGAAAATGAAGAACGTTGAATCCATGAACTGAAATAATAAGCAGAACGATCGAAATGATAAAACGAAAATGAAGAACGTTGAATCCATGAACTGAAATAATAAGCAGAACGATTGAAATGATAAAACGAAAATGAAGAACGTTGACATCCATGAATTGAAATAATAAGCAGAACGATTGAAATGATTTAAAACGAAAATGAAGAACGTTGAATCCATGAATTGAAATAATAAGCAGAACGATTGAAATGATAAAACGAAAATGAAGAACGTTGAATCCATGAATTGAAATAAAAAGCAAAACGACTGAAATGATAAAACAAAATGAAAGAACGTTGAATCCATGAATTGAAATAATAAGCAGAACGATTGAAATGATAAAACGAAAATGAAGAACGTTTAATCCATGAACTGAAATAATAAGCAGAACGATTGAAATGATAAAACGAAAATGAAGAACGTTGAATCCATGAATTGAAATAATAAGCAGAACGATTGAAATGATAAAACGAAAATGAAGAAAGTTGAATCCATGAATTGAAATAATAAGCAGAACGATTGAAATGATTAAAACGAAAATGAAAAAAGTTGAATCCATGAATTGAAATAAATAACAGAACGATTGAAATGATAAAAAGAAAATGAAGAACGTTGAATCCATGAATTGAAATAATAAGCAGAACGATTCGAAATGATAAAACGAAAATGAAGAACGTTGAATCCATGAATTGAAATAATAAGCAGAACGATTGAAATGGGTAAAACGAAAAAAATAGAAAGAAACGTTGAATCCATGAACTGAAATAATACGCAGAACGATTGAAATGATAAAAACAAAATGAAGAACGTTGAATCCATGAACTGAAATAATAAGCAGAACGATTGAAATGATAAAACGAAAATGAAGAACGTTGAATCCATGAACTGAAATAATAAGCAGAACATCGAATGATAAAACGAAAATGAAGAACGTTGAATCCATGAACTGAAATAATAAGCAGAACGATTGAAATGATAAAACGAAAATGAAGAACGTTGAATCCCTAAATTGAAATAATAAGCAGAACGATTGAAATGATTTAAAACGAAAATGAAGAACGTTGAATCCATGAACTGAATAATAAGCAGAACGATTGAATGATAAAACGAAAATGAAGAACGTTGAATCCATGAATTGAAATAATAAGCAGAACGATTGAAATGATAAAACGAAAATGAAGAACGTTGAATCCATGAATTGAAATAATAAGCAGAACGATTGAAATGATTAAAACGCAATGAAGAACGTTGAATCCATGAATTGAAATAATAAGCAGAACGATTGAAATGATAAAACGAAAATGAAGAACGTTGAATCATGAACTGAATAATAAGCAGAAGATTGGAAATGATAAAACGAAAATGAAGAACGTTGAATCCTTATTGAAATAATAAGCAGAAAGATTGAAATGATAAAACGAAATGAAGAAGTTGAATCCATGAATTGATAATTAAGCAGAACGATTGAAATGATAAAACGAAATGAAGAACGTTGAATCCATGATTGGAAATAATAGCGAACGATTGAAATGATAAAACGAAAATGAAGAACGTTGAATCCATGTGAACTGAAATAATAAGCAGAACGTTTGAAATGTAAAACAAAAATAGAACGTTGAACCATGAATTGAAATAATAACAGAACATTGAAATGATAAACGAAAATGAAGAACGTTGAATCCAGAACTGAAAATAAGCAGAACGATCGAAATGTAAACACAAATAGAACGTGAATCCATGAACTGAAATAATAAGCAGAACGATGAAATGATAAAACGAAAATGAAGAACGTGAATCCATGACGTGAAATAATAAGCAGAACGATTGAAATGAAAAAACGAAAATGAAGAACGTTGAATCCATGACTGAAATAATAAGCAAACGATTGAATGATAAAACGAAAAATGAAGATCGTTGAATCCATGAACTGAAATATAAGCAAACATTGAAATGATAAAACGAAAGAAGAACGTTGAATCCTGAAATGAATAATAAGCAGAACGATTTAATGATTTAAAAAGAAAATGAGAACGTTGATCATGACTGAAATAATAAGCAGAACGATTGAACTGATAAAACGAAAATGAAAACGTTGAATCCATTTACTGAAATATAAGCAAAAGATTGAAATGATAAACGAAAATGAAGAACGTTGGATCCATGATTGAAATAATAAGCAATACGATTGAAATGATAAAACGAAATGAAGAACGTTGAATCCATGAACTAAATAAAAAGCAGAACGATTGAATGATAAAACGAAAATGAAGAACGTTAATCCATGAACTGAAATAATAAGCAGAACGATTGAAAGATAAAACGAAAATGAAGAACGTTGAATCCTGAACTGAATAATAAGAGAACGATTGAAATGATAAACGAATGAAGAACTGTTGAACCAGAACTGAATAATAAGAGAACGATTGAAATGATTCAAAATGAAGAACGTTGAATCCTGAACTGAAATAAAAGCAAACGATTGAATGATAAAACGAAAATGGGAGAAAGTTGAATCCATGAACTGAAATAATAAGCAGAACGATGAAATGATAAAACGAAAATGAAGAACGTTGAATCCATGAACTGAAATAATAAGCAGAACGATTGAAATGATAAAACGAAATGAAGACCGTTGAATCCATTGAACTGAAATAATAAGCAAACGATTGAAATGATAAAACGGAAATGAAGAACGTTGAATCCATGAACTGAATAATAAGCAGAACGATTGAAATATAAAACGAAAATGAAAAACGTTGAATCCATGAATTGAAATAATAAGCAGAACGATTGAAATGATTAAACGAAATCAAGAACGTTGAATCCATGAATTGAAATAATAAAACAGAACGAAATTTAAATGATAAAACGAAAATGAAGAACGTTGAATCCATAATTGAAATAATAAGCAGAACGATTGAAAAGATTTAAAAAGAAAAAGAAACACACAAGTCACCAGATTTCATTAAGTTTGTGGTTTCATCTAAACCAAAAGACCAATTGATCGATTTCTTTTTCTTGTCTGGGAGTGTGGTGTGACAAGATATCAAGGTGGTGGTGCTCTGTGTGTGGTGTGTGTGTGTGTGGTGTGTGTGTGTGTGTGTGTGTGTGTGTGTGTGTGTGTGGTGTGTGTGTGTGTGTGTGTGTGTGTGTGTGTGTGTGTTTGGGGTGTTGTGTGTGTGGTGTGTACACATGCACGCGCACCACCACCACCCAAACACACACATACACACACACACGCACACACCCACACACGCGCGCGCGCGCGCACACACACACACACCAAAACACACACACACACACACACACACACACACACACACACACACACACACACACACACACACACACACACACACACACAACCACACACAACACACACACACACACACACACACACACACACACACACACACACACGCTCACGTGCGGGCAGGGAAAGGGGAGACGAAAGAGGAAGCAAACGTCAGAATCAAAGATCAGTTCATCATCAATCATGACACAGAATCAAAGATTATTAATCATCAATCATGACACAGAATCAAAGATCAGTTAATCATCAATCATGACACCCAAGCTGAACCTTGCAAGATAAGGGGACGTCTAGTTAGTCAGAACATGTGTTTATTTAAAAATCAACCCCTTGTCATCTCTGTTTTTCATTGTAGGGTTAACATCTTTATACCGAGTCAAAAGTAATATAGAAATTGTATGTAACTCTCTTCAAAGGTTAAAATTATAGCATAACCACGTGACTGACCCTGATATCAAACCATTCCGTTTCTTTCAGTTGATTTGGGCTTAAAGTCGCAATGGTTTTAGTATGCCAGCCTTTCTCCCATCCTACACTCTCGCAAGTTCCAATTCACAAGAGAAAAGAACTTTTCCTCGCCTACTGATTGGGTCGATTTCACACTGGTAAGTTAGTTGCACCGGATCCGTCGCTAATCCCAGTTCTCTTTACAGCAGCATGCCCTGTCCGGGAAGGTACGTCGTGAAAATCAATCCTTGTCGACTTCATCTGTCTGGCTGAGGTTGCTTTGTGCAGCGATTTCCCGTGAAAGGTTTACAAGTAACATTATTAGCCCTCCTGTCTCCTCTCCCCTCTTGGACTGTAGGGAATTGTCTGGAATATTTTCACTCCAAAATACTGTGCAGCATGACGAGGGCTGCCCCGGTGTGCTTGTTGAACGATCAGCGTCAGCCTGGATCAAAAAACTTTTTTCAACTTCTGACATCTGTCCCACATTGGAAAAGAAAAACACTCTTTGAAACTTTGCGCTGTGCACAATGTCCTGGTGAGTTCAGCATTTGGATAGATTTTGTTAGACACTTGTGGTTAAGTCTGCAACCTTAAACTTTTAAAACATACCGAATGTCACTAAAACCAGTTACCAGCAAAGTAACATTCTTAAAAGGGGCGAATTGTTGTGAATCAACAGAAGCAAATAAATGGAGCTTGTCAGTCTGTGCACAAAACTTACAAGACTCCTGGCAGATTCGTCATCAGACTATGGCGTCCAGACAAATCAAATAAATGGAGCTTGTCAGTCTGTGCACAAAACTTACAAGACTCCTGGCAGATTCGTCATCAGACTATGGCGTCCAGACAAATCAAATAAATGGAGCTTGTCAGTCTGTGCACAAAACTTACAAGACTCCTGGCAGATTCGTCATCAGACTATGGCGTCCAGACAAATCAAATAAATGGAGCTTGTCAGTCTGTGCACAAAACTTACAAGACTCCTGGCAGATTCGTCATCAGACTATGGCGTCCAGACAAATCAAATAAATGGAGCTTGTCAGTCTGTGCACAAAACTTACAAGACTCCTGGCAGATTCGTCATCAGACTATGGCGTCCAGACAAATCATTGTATTTCATGGCTTTATTCCAGTACGGCTTACAGTGGAAACCGTCATATAAGTACCAGCTAAAGTGTGAAACTATACTTCTGAATAAGATCCTGAGACGTGACTAATGTTTTTCTTCAGTGGACCATGAACTCTTCACTCTAATGAGGACCCTTTTTCACCTCACTCTGATGAGGACCCTTTTTCGCCTCACTCTGATGAGACCCTTTTTCGCCTCACTCTGATGAGGACCCTTTTTCTCCTCACTGTGATGAGACCCTTTTTCGCCTCACTCTGATGAGGACCCTTTTCGCCTCACTCTGATGAGACCCTTATCGCCTCACTCTCATGAGGACCCTTTTTCGCCTCACTCTGATGAGGACCCTTTTTCGACTCACTCTAATGAGGACCCTTTTTCGCCTCACTCTGATGAGGACCTTTTTCGCCTCACTCTGATGATGACCCTTTTCGCCTCATTCTGATGAGGACCCTTTTTCGCCTCACCTGTGGAAATAAACAGCGATTACCTGTACGCGTTTTTCCCATGAATGTCGTCTAAATCTGTCCGCGTTAGGCTTTGTTGTTACGAACATTTCCACATCACCGGTAGGAATGAACACGATCATCCGTGCAAGTCTTGAATCAAGGCAGTCGTCTATATCTACCTGTCTTCAATCACGTTGGTATGAACGCAGACGTAAACAGGATTTCCCAGATAAGATATTACGTCAGTGTAACGTTACATCCCCCATTTATGAACGAAAGTTCCTCATCCTCTGAATACGGATTATATATACACAGGGATGGTTTGGAATGGTCCCAGGCAAAGTGGAAGCCTTTGGTAGTGCATGAAATCCAGCACCTTCAGATACGACAATCTTGCTGATATATACAACTATAGTGTAACTTTGATGGATTAAAGCTTTGTATTAACGAAAGAGTGTTTCCAAAGGGCCTCCCAGTCAACGTGAGATAGTAAGCAGAATATTGTTCAAGACATTTTGACAGGAAATTGTGAATGTGTCGAGGAAGTTTCCGTTTTTGCACTTTTTTTTTCAAGCATAATCGGTTCTTTAACAAATGGATACTGTTTATGCCTCGTTGCAAAGTGTCTAAACACTGGGGAGTTTTTCTGCTTAGAGGCGTGGATTGTAAAATAATTGTTTTTAACTCTACAGATTCAGAGCCTTGGCAAGCGGACTTGATGATATCACTAATGTGATTCTTAAGAGTGCAGGAAACAGGAGACTACTCTGGGGAACACCCAGTCACTGCTCTTAAATGTCAGACAGTGTGGAATCAACAGAGAGCTGGAACAGTTCCATCAGCCAGAAAGTTTGGGATGAAAACTGACCGCACAGTCCCAGACCCTTGAAGCCTGCCAAACGTCCTTGTAGCGTCCTTCACCTTTCCCCAGATAACAAGGAATGGCAATGCCACGTTGTTTGCTAGGAACAAATTTTGAATTGAAGCTTCAAGCAGGTGAATTGGTCGACTGCGCTGCGGTATTTACCGGTAACAGCTTTGTTCTTTGGCGATAACGCCGTGGTCAGTTTCTCATTTCCACGTGAGACATGATTTTATCACATTTTCCCTTCCTGTGATCCGAAGAAAGATGAAAATGAAAAACGTTAAAATCCAGTGAATTGAAATAATGCACAGTGTGACTGGAATGATAAAGAAAAACTGAAATACAAAAAGGCGACATTTAATTAAAATCCTGCCTCTCTCTCTCTCTCTCTCTCTCTTCCTCTCTCTCTCTCTCTCTCTCTCTCTCTCTCTCTCTCTCTCTCTCTCTCTCTCTCTCTTCATGTGTGTGTGTGTGTGTGTGTGTGCGTGTGTGTGTGTGTGTGTGTGTGTGTGTGTGTGTGTGTGTGTGTGTGTGTGTGTGTGTGTGTGTGTGTGTGTGTGTGTGTGTGTGTGTGTGTGTGTGTGTGTGTGCGTGCTTGTGGTGTTTGCATGTAATGACTTCTCACGCACACACACAAAGACACAGAAACGCAAACACACACACACACACACACACACACACACACACACACACACACACACACACACACACACCACACACACACACACAAACACACACACCCCACACACACACACACACACACACACACACACACACACACACACACACACACACACACACACACACACACACCCCACACACACATTGAGGGTCGGGTCGGGGAGGGGGGGGCGATTGTGGATCCAAAGCGTGCAGGATTAAAGTTAACCAATCAATCACCCAGTCACTGGTTTCTAGCTGAAAATGGTGATATGAAGGTACATATATTTCACATAGGATAGTTGTGCTTATAACTATATCAACCCATCATCACCATTCTGGTTTCATTTTAACACACTGTATACTGAGTCAAAAGATAAATTATATGTAACTCTACTGAAAGACTGAAATTAGAACGAACCACATTACTTACCCCGATTTCAAACCAGTTTGTTTGTTGTTGTTGTTTTCAGTTGAATTTGGCTTAAAAAGCAATTGATTCAGTGCATCAATCTCTTCTCCTACGCACACCGAGTTCAGTTTACAAGAGAAAAACAACTTTTCCCCAGCTACTGATTTGGTTGATTTCACTGTGCATCACTATGCATCACTAATCCCAGTCCTCTTTACAAGAGCATGCCAACTCCAGGGAGGAACCTCGTGACAATCAATCCTTGTCCACTTCTTCTGTCTGACTGAGGGTTGCTTTGTGCGACGATTTCCCGTGAAAGGTTTATAAGTAACATGATATCGCCTTCTTGTCTCGTTTCTCTTCTGGACATCAGAGAATTGTTTCAAATGTTTAAAATTTCAAAACATCGCATGCCGTGAGGATAGTAGACCTCGTGTGCTTGTTGATAAATCAGCTTCATCTTGCGATTAAAAACAACTTTTGACTTATGAGCTATTTCCTGCATTAAAGATGTCTATTGCAACCTTCTTTCTTGGTACAGTGCACTGGAGAGTGTAATTTTTTGATAGATTATATCAGTAACCTTAAATTTATAAACCATACCAAATATCACTATAACCAGTAACCAACGAAATACATTTTGGAAAAGTGGTGGACTGTATGTTTTGTACACATTGTGTTATCAACACGGGTGAATCGATAAAAAGAGAGCTTGTCAGTCTCTACATAAAACGTACAGAGAATCCTGCAGATTTGTCATCTGACTATGGCGTCCAGATGAAATATTATATTTCATGGCTTCATTCCAATACAGGCTACAATAGAAATCATCACATAGGTGCCAACTAAACTGTGAAACTTGATATTTTTAAATATATCCTGGTGACGTAAATAATGCTTTTTTCAGAGGACTGTCAAACCGTTACTCTCCTGAGGGTCCTTTTTTCACGTCACCAGTGAGACTAAACACTGATTGCATGTTCACGTTTTCCCCACAAAAGTCGTTTACATCTATCCATGTTAGGCTATGTTGTTATGAACACATTTGGCATCACCAGTGGAAATAAACAGCGATCATCTGTGCACATGTTTTACCAGGGCATTCGTCTATGTCTGCCTGAGTTCCATCATGCTGGTGTGGAGGAAGATGTAAGCAGGCTTTTCCAGCTCAGATAACACGTCAGTGTGGGGTTACGACTCCTGTTTCTGAACGAGTGTTCCCCATCCTCTGCATACCATGGTGATATGGAGCAGCAAGATCGTCAGTCTGAAAGAGCTGGGTCGTATGCGATACAAAGGGCTCCCACTTTGGGTAGGACCATTCCAAACCAAACCTTGATAGTGCATACAATCCGGTACTTTCAGATAGGATGATCTTGCTGATCCATGTCACCCAACTGTAAACTTGAATGAATTAAAGCTATGTATTTGTGAACGAGTATTTCCGTTGAGTTTTCCTGTCCATGTGAGGTACTAACCCAAATGATGTTCAGAGCGTTTTGACAGGAAACGTTTGAATTGTGAATGTGCCACAGAAATATCAGTTTTTGTTCAATGTTTGTTTTTTTCACAGAAATATCAGTTTTTAACAGCTGGATGCTGTTCGTGCCTGATTGCAGCTGTGTCTGTGTACCTCCGCTGAAAGAAGGGTTTCTTCCCAGAGCGGTGGAACACAAAGTTAAAAAATCTTAGATTAGGAACCTTGGCAAACGGACTTGACAGTATCACTGATTTTGACGTCGGAGAGTGCAGGAAACAGGAGACGGCTGTGGAAAACACCCAGCCCCTGCTCCTGAATGTCAGACAGAGTGTAACCAATACAGAAATAGACAGGTTCCATCAGCCGGAAAGTTTGGGATGAAAACTGACCGCACAGACTGACGCCGAAGTCCGCCAAACTGCCAAAACTCCTCGTGGAGTCCTTCACCTTTCCCCAGATAACAAGAAATGGCAATGTCACGCTGTTTGCTAGAAGCAAATTTTGAATTGAAGCTTCAAGCAGATGAATTGGTCGACCCCGCTGCGGAATTTACGGAAACAGCTTTGTTCTTTGGCGATAAGCCCGTCGTCAGTTTCTCATTTCCACGTGAGACATGACTTCATCACGTTTTTCCCTTCCTGTGATCAGAAGAAAAATGAAAATGAAAAACATTGAAATCCAATGGATTTAAATAATAAACAGTGTGTCTGAACTGATAAAGCGAAACTAAAATACAAAAAGGTGAGATTGAATTAAAATCGTGGCTTTATCTGAGCCAGCAGACCACTTCATCAGACTCTTTTCCTAGGCGTGTGGTGTGGTATGATCTCAAGGCGATAAGATAAGATAAGATAAGATAAGAAACACTTTATTATCTCATCATGAGAAATTTGGTCCAGGTGCATTTCACATAAAAAACACAGCACTAAAAACCGACCAAACACAAAGCAATATTTAAAAAAAATAAATAAATAAAAAAAATTATCCACATCACAGAACACAATCATTTCATAAACTCATTGCACATTATATTATACATAATATCATTTATATTGCACATTCATACATAGTCACATAATTTACATTGTATATTATCAAGAGAGAAAAAAAATCACAATAAAAATGCTTATAAATGTAAATATAACGATTAAATCAAACAAATTTGTGTATAAATGATATTATATGACACATTTACAGCCCCACAAATACACCCATGCACATACACAAGTTTGCACAA
>CM031600.1:104559760-104562260 GCA_018398815.1 Conus ventricosus
CATGTAGTTGTCCAGTATCGCTTCCTACTATATGTTTGTAGCCCTGTGTTTTGTCCGGTAATAATTGTAGTTATGTGGTTGTCCACTGATACTTGTAACGACACACTTGCGCGGTTATGCATTTGTACAATGATGCTTGAAGCAATACACCTGTGCAAGAATGGTTGTAGTCATGTATTTCATGCAATGATGCTTGTAGCCATTTATTTACACAATAATGCGAGTAGTTATTGTTTTCTACAATAAGAGTTGTTGCATTGCATCAACGCAGTTCTGCTTTGTGGCCATGTTTCTATCCAGCAACGCTTGTCTCCACATGTGTGTGGCCATGTCTTTGTGTGGTCATGATTGCAGCCATATATCTATGTGATAATACTTTCAATCATATGATTGTTGCCATTTATTTGCCCTTTACTTTCCTGACGCCGTTTTTCTGTTTAGTAATTCCTGTGGCATTGTGTTTTTTCCAAAAATGCTTATAGCTTGTAGCTTCGTATTTTGTTTGGTCATTTTTGTAGCCATGTATTATTTTAATAATACTTTATGCCATTATTTTGTTCAATAGTACATATGCTCATGTATTTTGTCCACTAATGCTTATCGCCATTTATGATTATAATAATATTTGTAGTCGAAGTTTTCGTCTGAAAATGTTTGCAGCACAGATAGATGGATAGACACACACACACACACACACACACACACACACACACACACACACACACACACACACACACACACACACACACACACACACACACACACACACACACAACAGAGAGAGAGAGAGAGAGAGAGAGAGAGAGAGAGAGAGGAGAGAGAGAGAGAGAGAGAGAGAGAGAGAGAGAGAGAGAGAGAGAGAGAGAGAGAGAGATTTGTCCAGTAATGATAGAACCATGTTTCTGAGTAATAATCCTTGTAACAATGTGTTTACATGTATGTATTTATGTAATATTGCTTTTGGCTATGGTTTGTCCAGTAGTGTTTGTAGCTATGTATTGCACAATAACGTGTGTAGCTGTATATGTTGTCTAATAATGCTCGAAGCCATGTATTCGTGAAATGTTAGTAACTATGTGGTTGTAGTCATGTATTTGTGCAATGCCTGTAAACATGTGCTCGTATTCATGTATTCACGTGATCATGCTTGTAGCCACATAGTATTCCAATAATGCTTGTAGCCACATAGTATTCCAATAATGCTTGTCGCCATATGTTTGTCAAATAACCACTGCAGCCTTTGATTTGTGCAAACATATTTGCACCTCACCATTTTATTTGTCAAAAATAAACACTTTCAGCCACGCAATGATACAGCAATGACTGTACCCATCAATTTGCAAATAAAAGCTTGTGATTGTTTATTCTTAAGACTTAAAGCGTCTAGCCACTGCTGTCAGCAGCAACACCTACAGCCATTTATTTGTGCAAAAACAGCGCTTGTAACCATTTTGGTGAATTATTACTTGCAGCCATTTATTTTTGCATTACACCTTGTAGCCACGGATTTGTGCAATAATTCTTGTAGCCACGAATTTGTGCAATAATACTTGTAGCCATGGATTTCTGCAATAATCATTGTAGCCACGTATTTGTTCAATAAAGCTTGAAGCCGGGGTTTTGTGTAATAATGTTTGCAGCCATATGAAGTATGTTCACAACTGATCGCAGCCATTTTGTTTCTTGCGCCGAGTTTGGGCGGAGGCTGGTCTTCAATGCACAGAGAGGTTACCAAAAAAAAGTATTAACTGGAAATGATCAACAGACAAATAAACAGATGTTTTATAATGAATTCGTCGTTCCCCAGACTTACACCAATTATCTAGCTCTTAATACCCATCATCTAATCGCCTTACACCCTGAGGCTGACAACCGACATTCAAAGCCAATTAGACATCTACTACGTTTTATCGAGAAGCGGACATCTCATGAAACGAGCATCTGACGGTCAAACGAGCATCTGACGGTCAAACGAGCATCTGACGGTCAAACGAGCATCTGACACTCCTTGGACCTCTGCCAGTTAAAAGAGGGCACCTGACAGTGACAAATGGTCGTTAGAGACTTCAGAAGACTCAATACGTCGTCGAAGGCAGACGACCGTGGACCCAAAAAGAGACGATCACATGTACAAAGAACACATCCATCACTGCTCACGAAGATTTAGTGCTGTTGATTAATCAATGGTAGGCCCAGTAAGTTCTCTTCTAGTACGACAGAGGCACAAATCTTACAGCAAAAGTTCACACTGTTACTATCACTTCGCGGATACATACATGCACCGTACTGTCAATATGAACAGCTAAATCAGAAGTATGGAAGAAGAATTTCGTGAAGTCTTTGGATCGACGTTTTATTTCTTATATATTATGTACTTTGCCAGCCCCAAGTGTCATCTCAGAGCTGGAGGCACGCTCAGATTTATTTACAAAATGAAAGATCCGGATAAATTAAAAAAAAATAAAACAGAGAAAGAAATAGAAACCAGAAATTGAAAAAA
>CM031600.1:104567260-104572260 GCA_018398815.1 Conus ventricosus
CCCTATCAGTTAATGCCATGTTGTACAGCCCCACCATAAACCCTATCAGTTAATGTCATGTTGCACAGCCCCGCCATAAACCCTATCAGTTAATGCCATGTTGTACAGCCCCACCATAAACCCTATCAGTTAATGCCATGTTGTACAGCCTGCCATAAACCCTATCAGTTAATGACATGTTGTACAGCCCCGCCATAAACCCTATCAGTTAATGCCATGTTGTACAGCCCTGCCATAAACCCTATCAGTTAATGCCATGTTGTACAGCCTCGCCATAACCCCTATCAATTAATGCCATGTTGTACAGCCCCGCCATAAAGCCTATCAGTTAATGCCATATTGCACAGCCCCGCCATAAACCCTATCAGTTAATGCCATGTTGTACAGCCCCACCATAAACCCTATCAGTTAATGTCATGTTGCACAGCCCCGCCATAAACCCTATCAGTTAATGCCATGTTGTACAGCCCCACCATAAACCCTATCAGTTAATGCCATGTTGTACAACCCGCCATGAACCCTATCAGTTAATGACATGTTGTACAGCCCCGCCATAAACCCTATCAGTTAATGCCATGTTGTACAGCCCCGCCATAAACCCTATCAGTTAATGCCATGTTGTACAGCCCCGCCATAAACCCTACCAGTTAATGCCATGTTGTACAGCCTCGCCATAAATCCTATCAGTAAATGTCATGTTGTACAGCCCCGCCATAAACCCTATCAGTTAATGTCATGTTGCACAGCCCCGCCATAAACCCTATCAGTTAATGTCATGTTGCACAGCCCCGCCATAAACCCTATCAGTTAATGCCATGTTGCACAGCCCCGCCATAAACCCTATCAGTTAATGCCATGTTGTACAGCCCCGCCATAAACCCTATCAGTTAATGCCATGTTGTACAGCCTCACCATAAACCCTATCAGTTAATGCATGTTGTGCAGCCCCACCATAAACCCTATCAGTTAATGCCATGTTGTGCAGCCCCGCCATAAACCCTATCGGGGTTGTTCAATTTGGAAAACAAGAATGCGCAAGTAAAATAAGAAATTGAATCTGAAAGACAGCTCCACTTTCAATTTCAAGAACCAGCTGAACACCTTCATTACGATTATGTATAATCATACAGTACCAAGCCTATTGGTTTCTTGTAATTATGTTTAATCATACAGTACCAAACCTAGTGGTTTCTTGTAATTATGTATAATCATACAGTACCAAACCTAGTGCTTTCTTGTAATTATGTATAATCATACAGTACCAAACCTAGTGCTTTCTTGTAATTATGTATAATCATACAGTACCAAACCTAGTGCTTTCTTGTAATTATGTATAATCATACAGTGCTAAACCTAGTGCTTTCTTGTAATTATGTATAATCACACAGTACCAAACCTAGTGGTTTCTTGTAATTATGTATAACCATACAGTACCAAACATAGTGGTTTCTTGTAATTATGTATAACCATACAGTACCAAACCTAGTGCTTTCTTGTAATTATATATAATCATACAGTACCAAACCTAGTGGTTTCTTGTAATTATGTGTAATCATACAGTACCAAACCTAGTGGTTTCTTGTAGAAACTACGATTATGTATAATCATACAGCACCAAACCTAGTGGTTTCTTGTAGAAACGTGAAAATGACGTCTAAGGGAACAACTCTGAAAAGGTTTTTTAATTAAGGAATGTGTCGTGTAGTACTCATGTCGTGCAACTCCACGCCTTCAATAAAGAAATGGGGGGCAAGGTTCTTTAATTAAGGAATGTGTCGTGTAGTACTCATGTCGTACAACTCCACGCCTTCAATAAAGAAATGGAGGGCGTTATTGCGGAATGGCTCACCACACAGTATGCGCTGTGGCGCAGTTTCATCTTTAAAAAGGTGATGGTAAATGCAGAATGTGTGACCCATGTACAGCCTTTGTGACACAATGTGTGACCCATGTCCAGCCTTTCGAACACAATGTGTGACCCATGTACAGCCTTTCGAACACAATGTGTGACCCATGTACAGCCTTTCGAACACAGTGTGTGACCCATGTACAGCCTTTCGAACACAATGTGTGACCCATGTACAGCCTTTCGAACACAATGTATGACCCATGCACAGCCTTTCGAACACAATGTGTGACCCATGTACAGCCTTTCGGACACAATGTGTGACCCATGTACAGCCTTTCGAACACAGTGTGTAACCCATGTACAGCCTTTCGAACACAATGTGTGACCCATGTACAGCCTTTCGAACACAATGTGTGACCCATGTACAGCCTTTCGAACACAATGTGTGACCCATGTACAGCCTTTCTAACACAGTGTGTGACCCATGTACAGCCTTTCTAACACAGTGTGTGACCCATGTACAGCCTTTCGAACACAATGTGTGACCCATGTACAGCCTTTCTAACACAATGTGTGACCCATGTACAGCCTTTCTAGCACAATGTGTGACCCATGTACAGCCTTTCCAGCACAATGTGTGACCCATGTGCAGCCTTTCTAACACAATGTGTGACCCATGTACAGCCTTCCTAACACAGTGTGTGACCCATGTACAGCCTTTCTAACACAATGTGTGACCCACGTACAGCCTTCCTAACACAGTGTGTGACCCATGTACAGCCTTCCTAGCACAATGTGTGACCCATGTACAGCCTTTCTAACACAGTGTGTGACTCATGTACAGCCTTTCGAACACAGTGTGTGACTCATGTACAGCCTTTCGAACACAGTGTGTGACCCATGTACAGCCCTTCGAACACAATGTGTGGCCCATGTACAGCCTTTCGAACAAAATGTGTGACCCATGTATAGCCTTTCGAACACAATGTGTGACCCATGCACAGCCTTTCGAACACAGTGTGTGACCCATGTACAGCCTTTCGAACACAATGTGTGACCCATGTACACCCTTTCGAACACAGTGTGTGACTCATGTACAGCCTTTCGAACACAATGTGTGACCCATGTACAGCCTTTCGAACACAGTGTGTGACCCATGTACAGCATTTCTAACACAGTGTGTGACCCATGTACAGCCTTTCGAACACAATGTGTGACCCATGTACAGCCTTTCGAACACAGTGTGTGACCCATGTACAGCCTTTCGAACTCAATGTGTGACCCATGTACAGCCTTTCGAACACAGTGTGGGACCCATGTACAGCCTTTCGAACACAATGTGTGACCCATGTACAGCCTTTCTAACACAATGTGTGACCCATGTACAGCCTTTCGAACACAATGTGTGACCCATGTACAGCCTTTCTAACACAGTGTGTGACCCATGTACAGCCTTTCTAACACAATGTGTGACCCATGTACAGCCTTTCTAACACAGTGTGTGACCCATGTACAGCCTTTCTAACACAGTGTGTGACCCATGTACAGCCTTTCTAACACAGTGTGTGACCCATGTACAGCCTTTCTAACACAGTGTGTGACTCATGTACAGCCTTTCTAACACAGTGTGTGACCCATGTACAGCCTTTCTAACACAGTGTGTGACCCATGTACAGCCTTTCTAACACAGTGTGTGACCCATGTACAGCCTTCCTAACACAATTTGTGACCCATGTACAGCCTTTCTAGCACAATGTGTGACCCATGTACAGCCTTTCTAGCACAATGTGTGACCCATGTACAGCCTTTCTAACACAGTGTGTGACCCATGTACAGCCTTTCTAACAGAGTGTGTGACCCATGTCCAGAATTTCTAACACAATGTGTGACCCATGTACAGCCTTTCTAACACAGTGTGTGACCCATGTACAGCCTTTCTAACACAGTGTGTGACCCATGTACAGCCTTTCTAACACAGTGTGTGACCCATGTACAGCCTTCCTAACACAATGTGTGACCCATGTACAGCCTTTCTAACACAGTGTGTGACCCATGTACAGCCTTTCTAACACAATGTGTGACCCATGTACAGCCTTTCTAACACAGTGTGTGACCCATGTACAGCCTTTCTAACACAGTGTGTGACCCATGTACAGCCTTTCTAACACAATGTGTGACCCATGTACAGCCTTTCTAACACAATGTGTGACCCATGTACAGCCTTTCTAACACAGTGTGTGACCCATGTACAGCCTTTCTAACACAGTGTGTGACCCATGTACATCCTTTCTAACACAGTGTGTGACCCATGTACAGCCTTTCTAACACAATGTGTGACCCATGTACAGCCTTTCTAACACAGTGTGTGACCCATGTACAGCCTTCCTAACACAGTGTGTGACCCATGTACAGCCTTTCTAACACAGTGTGTGACCCATGTACAGCCTTTCTAACACAGTGTGTGACCCATGTACAGCCTTTCTAACACAGTGTGTGACCCATGTACAGCCTTTCTAACACAGTGTGTGACCCATGTACAGCCTTTCTAACACAGTGTGTGACCCATGTACAGCCTTTCTAACACAATGTGTGACCCATGTACAGCCTTTCTAACACAGTGTGTGACCCATGTACAGCCTTTCTAAAACAGTGTGTGACCCATGTACAGCCTTTCTAACACAGTGTGTGACCCATGTACAGCCTTTCTAACACAGTGTGTGACCCATGTACACCCTTTCTAACACAGTGTGTGACCCATGTACAGCCTTTCTAACACAGTGTGTGACCCATGTACAGCCTTTCTAACACAGTGTGTGACCCATGTACAGCCTTTCTAACACAGTGTGTGACCCATGTACAGCCTTTCTAACACAGTGTGTGACCCATGTACAGCCTTTCTAACACAGTGTGTGACCCATGTACAGCCTTTCTAACACAGTGTGTGACCCATGTACAGCCTTTCTAACACAATGTGTGACCCATGTACAGACTTTCTAACACAGTGTGTGACCCATGTACAGCCTTCCTAACACAGTGTGTGACCCATGTACAACCTTTCTAACACAGTGTGTGACCCATGTACAGCCTTCCTAACACAGTGTGTGACCCATGTACAGCCTTTCTAACACAGTGTGTGACCCATGTACAGCCT
>CM031600.1:104574760-104584760 GCA_018398815.1 Conus ventricosus
TGTGTGTGTGTGTGAGCGTGCGCGCGCGCGCGCGTGTGTGTGTGTGTGTGTGTGTGTGTGTGTGTGTGTGTGTGTGTGTGTGTGCGTGCGTGTGCGTGTGCGTGTGTGTTGTGTGTGTGTGTGTGTGTGTGTGTGTTGTGTGTGTGTGTGTGTGTGTGTGTGGTGTGCGGCGTTCTTCTACATTCTACAATACTCAAGTTCGACCGATTTTAAGGGATTTTCTTTCATGCTGCAGTTCCATTCTATTTATTTTAGAGGTCAATGCGTTAGATCTCTTTCCAGGGGAGATCTGTTACGTACAGTCTGAAACAGGGATGGAGGAGATAGGCAGAAGAATCGGGTGTGTAGAGTTTTATCCCAGAAATGAGATAGGCAGAAGAATCGGGGTGTAGCGTTTTAACCCAGAAATAGAAGTGCCAACTGACCTAAGTTCTAAGCAGAAGCGCAACACACGGAATCGAGTGTGACTGACTCATTTTTTATCCGAGCATTCCGAGTCAGTTAATGTCATGTTGCACAGCCCAGCCATAAACCCTGTCAGTTAATGTCATGTTGTACAGCCCCGCCATAAACCCTGTCAGTTAATGCCATGTTGTACAGCCCGTCATAAACCCTATCAGTTAATGCCATGTTGCACAGCCCCGCCATAAACCCTATCAGTAAAGGTCATGTTGCACAGCCCCGCCATAAACCCTATCAGTTAATGCCATGTTGTACAGCCCGCCATAAACCCTATCAGTTAATGCCATGTTGCACAGCCCCGCAATAAACCCTATCAGTTAATGCCATGTTGTACAGTCCCGCCATAACCCCTATCAGTTAATGCCATGTTGTACAGCCCCGCCATAAACCCTATCAGTTAATGTCATGTTGTACAGTCCCGCCATAAACCCTATCCGTTAATGTCATGTTGTACAGCCCCGCCATAAACCCTATCAGTTAATGCCATGTTGCACTCCCCCTTCCATAAACCCTATCAGTTAATGTCATGTTGCACTCCCCCCCCCCCCCCATAAACCCTATCAGTTAATGCCATGTTGTACAGCCCCGCCATAAACCCTATCAGTTAATGTCATGTTGTACAGCCCCGCCATAAACCCTATCAGTTAATGCCATGTTGTACAGCCCCGCCATAAACCCTATCAGTTAATGTCATGTTCCACAGCCCCCCCCCCCCCCCCCCCCCCCCCCTCGCCCATAAACCCTGTCAGTTAATGTCATGTTGTACAGCCCCGCCATAAACCCTATCAGTTAATGTCATGCTGCACAGCCCCGCCATGAACCCTATCAGTTAATGTCATGTTGTACAGCCTCGCAATAAACCCTATCAGTTAATGCCATGTTGTACAGCCCCGCCATAAACCCTATCAGTTAATGCCATGTTCCACAGCCCCGCCATAAACCCTATCAGTTAATGCCATGTTGTGCAGCCCCACCATAAACCCTATCAGTTAATATCATGTTGCACAGCCCCGCCATAAACCTTATCAGTTAATGCCATATTGTACAGCCCCACCATAAACCCTATCAGTTAATGCCATGTTGTACAGCCCCGCCATAAACCCTATCAGGTAATGTCATGTTGCACAGCCCCGCCATAAACCCTGTCAGTTAATGCCATGTTGTACAGCCTCGCCATAAACCCTATCAGTTAATGCCATGTTGTACAGCCTCGCAATAAACCCTATCAGTTAATGCCATGTTGTACAGCCCCGCCATAAACCCTATCAGTTAATGCCATGTTGTACAGCCCCGCCATAAACCCTATCAGTTAATGCCATGTTGTACAGCCCCGCCATAAAACCTATCAGTTAATGCCATATTGCACAGCCCCGCCATAAACCCTATCAGTTAATGCCATGTTGTACAGCCCCACCATAACCTCTATCAGTTAATGTCATGTTGCACAGCCCCGCCATAAACCCTATCAGTTAATGCCATGTTGTACAACCCCACCATAAACCCTATCAGTTAATGCCATGTTGTACAGCCCCGCCATAAACCCTATCTGTTAATGTCATGTTGTACAGCCCCGCCATAGTCCCTATCAGTTAATGCCATTTTGTACAGCCCCGCCATAAACCCTATCAGTTAATGCCATGTTGTACAGCCCCGCCATAATCCCTTTCAGTTAATGCCATGTTGTACAGCCCCACCATAAACCCTATCAGTTAATGTCATGTTGCACAGCCCCGCCATAAACCCTATCAGTTAATGCCATGTTGTACAGCCCCACCATAAACTCTATCAGTTAATGCCATGTTGTACAGCCCGCCATAAACCCTATCAGTTAATGACATGTTGTACAGCCCCGCCATAAACCCTATCAGTTAATGCCATGTTGTACAGCCCTGCCATAAACCCTATCAGTTAATGCCATGTTGTACAGCCTCGCCATAACCCCTATCAATTAATGCCATGTTGTACAGCCCCGCCATAAAGCCTATCAGTTAATGCCATATTGCACAGCCCCGCCATAAACCCTATCAGTTAATGCCATGTTGTACAGCCCCACCATAAACCCTATCAGTTAATGTCATGTTGCACAGCCCCGCCATAAACCCTATCAGTTAATGCCATGTTGTACAGCCCCACCATAAACCCTATCAGTTAATGCCATGTTGTACAACCCGCCATGAACCCTATCAGTTAATGACATGTTGTACAGCCCCGCCATAAACCCTATCAGTTAATGCCATGTTGTACAGCCCCGCCATAAACCCTATCAGTTAATGCCATGTTGTACAGCCCCGCCATAAACCCTACCAGTTAATGCCATGTTGTACAGCCTCGCCATAAATCCTATCAGTAAATGTCATGTTGTACAGCCCCGCCATAAACCCTATCAGTTAATGTCATGTTGCACAGCCCCGCCATAAACCCTATCAGTTAATGTCATGTTGCACAGCCCCGCCATAAACCCTATCTGTCATGTGACGTAGCCTCACATCAAGGCATGTGACGCTCCATCGCATGTAGTAGTGATATGAATCATTTCCCCGTGCCACCATTAAAGGAAGAATATTCATGTGGCTTGACTAGTGTAGCGGGCGTCCCCAAAATAATTGTGAGTATGACTCATTCAAGAAACGAATGTGGTCATTGGGTGAAAGTGACCACTGAGTGATAGTTTTACAAGGGCTGGTAAGGTAAGGTGCTGGTCATGTGTTTTTGAACACTGAGTATGCACTCACTAGGAGAAGGGAGGAAAGAGTCAGTTTTAACCCAGCAGATGGCCTAGAGACTCGAACCTGTCAGGACGGTGGTCCTCTCTTCTGACCAGTCATTACCAGCCCTTCACCCTTCACCCTTCACCCTTCACCCTTTACCCTTCGCCCTTCACCCTTCATCTTTCACCCCGTGAGGTGGTTGAAGATGGCCATGGTGTGGGGAACATACCGGTAGTTCAGCCCCAGCAAGTCCAACTCCAGGGAGAGGAGTTGAAGCTCGTCGTTTCGCAAGAGACAGAAGTCGCGGAAGAGAAGTCGAGACTCGTATCTCCAGGACAGGAGAATTCGAGGGGGCAGTATATTGTCTCAGTGAGACAGGGGATTGAGAAAGCAGGGGAGCTTTTTCTTGAGGCAGGCAGGTCCTCAGTGATTACGGGAGTTATGTATTCTCCTGGTTCGGATTTTTTTTGGATAACGGAATGTGAAGGCCATAGCTTTATAGAAGCGGAACTAGACTATTTTATCTCTCGGTGTGAGGAGAGATACATGTGTAAAGATTGATTTGTCTCTCGGTGTGAGGAGAGATATATGTGTGAAGATTGATTTGTCTCTCGGTGTGAGGAGAGATACATGTGTGCAGATTTATTTGTCTCTCAGTGTGGAGAGAGATATGGTTGTAAACTCTGTTTACAGTGGTTGATGATTTAGTAAATTGTTTTCCCTGAAGGAGAGGGGAGAAGAAAAACATTCGGTAGTGCGCCTTTTGGTTGATTGGAGAGATTGCGTGTGCGTATGGAGTAAATGCTGTCATGAATGCGGGTATGCAAAAGTGACAGTGTGACACTATCAGTTAATGCCATGTTGCACAGCCCCGCCATAAACCCTATCAGTTTAATGCCATGTTGTACAGCCCCGCCATAAACCCTATCAGTTAATGCCATGTTGTACAGCCTCACCATAAACCCTATCAGTTAATGCATGTTGTGCAGCCCCACCATAAACCCTATCAGTTAATGCCATGTGTGCAGCCCCGCCATAAACCCTATCGGGGTGTTTCAATTGGAAAACAAGAATGCGCAAGTAAAATAAGAAATTGAATCTGAAAGACAGCTCCACTTTCAATTTCAAGAACCAGCTGAACACCTTCATTACGATTATGTATAATCATACAGTACCAAGCCTTTGGTTTCTTGTAATTATTTTTAATCATACAGTACCAAACCTAGTGGTTTCTGTAATTATGTATAATCATACAGTACCAAACCTAGTGCTTTCTTGTAATTATGTATAATCATACAGTACCAAACCTAGTGCTTTCTTGTAATTATGTATAATCATACAGTACCAAACCTAGTGCTTGCTTGTAATTATGTATAATCATACAGTGCTAAACCTAGTGCTTTCTTGTAATTTGTATAATCATCACAGTACCAAACCTAGTGGTTTCTTGTAATTATGTATAACCATACAGTACCAAACATAGTGGTTTCTTGTAATTATGTATAACCATACAGTACCAAACCTAGTGCTTTCTTGTAATTATATATAATCATACAGTACCAAACCTAGTGGTTTCTTGTAATTATGTGTATCATACAGTACCAAACCTAGTGGTTTCTTGTAGAAACTACGATTATGTATAATCATACAGCACCAAACCTAGTGGTTTCTTGTAGAAACGTGAAAATGACGTCTAAGGGAACAACTCTGAAAAGGTTTTTTAATTAAGGAATGTGTCGTGTAGTACTCATGTCGTGCAACTCCACGCCTTCAATAAAGAAATGTGGGGGCAAAGGTTCTTTAAATTAAGGAATGTGTCGTGTAGTACTCATGTCGTACAACTCCACGCCTGTTCAATAAAGAAATGGAGGGCGTTATTGCGGAATGGCTCACCACACAGTATGCGCTGTGGCGCAGTTTCATCTTTAAAAAGGTGATGGTAAATGCAGACATGTGTGACCCATGTACAGCCTTTGTGACACAATGTGTGACCCATGTCCAGCCTTTCGAACACAATGTGTGACCCATGTACAGCCTTTCGAACACAATGTGTGACCCATGTACAGCCTTTCGAACACAGTGTGTGACCCATGTACAGCCTTTCGAACACAATGTGTGACCCATGTACAGCCTTTCGAACACAATGTGTGACCCATGCACAGCCTTTCGAACACAATGTGTGACCCATGTACAGCCTTTCGGACCACAATGTGTGACCCATGTACAGCCTTTCGAACACAGTGTTTAACCCATGGTACAGCCTTTCGAACACAATGTCTGACCCATGTACACCTTTCGAACACAATGTGTGACCCATGTACAGCCTTTCGAACACAATGTGTGACCCATGTACAGCCTTTCTAACACAGTGTGTGACCCATGTGACAGCCTTCTAACACAGTGTGTGACCCATGTACAGCCTTTCGAACACAATGTGTGACCCATGTACAGCCTTTCTAACACAAGTGTGTGACCCATGTACAGCCTTTCTAGCACAATGTGTGACCCATGTACAGCCTTTCCAGCACAATGTGTGACCCATGTGCAGCCTTTCTAACACAATGTGTGACCCATGTACAGCCTTCCTAACACAGTGTGTGACCCATGTACAGCCTTTCTAACACAATGTGTGACCCACCGTACAGCCTTCCTAACACAGTGTGTGACCCATGTACTGCCTTCCTAGCACAATGTGTGACCCATGTACAGCCTTTCTAACACATGTGTGTGACTCATGTACAGCCTTTCGAACACAGTGTGTGACTCATGTACAGCCTTTCGAACACAGTGTGTGACCCATGTACAGCCCTTCGAACACAATGTGTGGCCCATGTACAGCCCTTTCGAACAAAGTGTGTGACCCATGTATAGCCTTTCGAACACAATGTGTGACCCATGCACAACCTTTCGAACACAGTGTGTGACTTATGTACAGCCTTTCGAACACAATGTGTGACCCATGTACACCCTTTCGAACACATGTGTGTGACTCATGTACAGCCTTTCGAACACAATGTGTGACCCATGTACAGCCTTTCGAACACAATGTGTGACCCATGTACAGCATTTCTAACACAGTGTGTGACCCATGTACAGCCTTTCGAACACAATGTGTGACCCATGTACAGCCTTTCGAACACAGTGTGTGACCCATGTACAGCCTTTCGAACTCAATGTGTGACCCATGTACAGCCTTTCGAACACAGTGTGGGGACCCATGTACAGCCTTTCGAACACAATGTGTGACCCATGTACAGCCTTTCTAACACAATGTGTGACCCATGTACAGCCTTTCGAACACAATGTGTGACCCATGTACAGCCTTTCTAACACAGTGTGTGACCCATGTACAGCCTTTCTAACACATGTGTGACCATGTACAGCCTTTCTAACACAGTGTGTGACCCATGTTACAGCCTTTCTAACACAGTGTGTGACCCATGTACAGCCTTTCTAACACAGTGTGTGACCCATGTACAGCCTTCTAACACAGTGTGTGACTCATGTACAGCCTGTCTAACACAGTGTGTGACCCATGTACAGCCTTTCTAACACAGTGTGTGACCCATGTACAGCCTTTTCTAACACAGTGTGTGACCCATGTACAGCCTTCCTAACACATTTGTGACCCATGTACAGCCTTTTAGCACAATGTGTGACCCATGTACAGCCTTTCTAGCACAATGTGTGACCATGTACAGCCTTTCTAACACAGTGTGTGACCCATGTACAGCCTTTCTAACACAGTGTGTGACCCATGTTTAGAATTCTAACACAATGTGTGACCCATGTACAGCCTTTCAAACACAGTGTGTGACCCATGTACAGCCTTCCTAACACATGTTGTGACCCATGTACAGCCTTTCTAACACAGTGTGTGACCCATGTACAGCCTTCCTAACACAATGTGTGACCCATGTACAGCCTTTCTAACACAGTGGTGACCCATGTACAGCTTTCTAAAACAATGTGTGACCCATGTACAGCCTTCTAACACAGTGTGTGACCCATGTACAGCCTTTCTAACACAGTGTGTGACCCATGTACAGCCTTTCTAACACAATGTGTGACCCATGTACAGCCTTTCTAAACACAATGTGTGACCCATGTACAGCCTTTCTAACACAGTTGTGTGACCCATGTACATCCTTTCTAACACAGTGTGTGACCCATGTACAGCCTTTCTAACACAATGTGTACCCATGTACAGCCTTTCTAACACAGTGTGTGACCCATGTACAGCCTTTCTAACACAGTGTGTGACCCATGTACAGCCTTTCTAACACAGTGTGTGACCCATGTACGCCTTTCTAACACAGTGTGTGACCCATGTACAGCCTTTCTAAACACAGTGTGTGACCCATGTACAGCCTTTCTAACACAGTGTGTGACCCATGTACAGCCTTTCCTAACACAGTGTGTGACCCATGTACAGCCTTTCTAACACAGTGTGTGACCCATGTACAGCCTTTCTAACACAGTGTGTGACCCATGTACAGCCTTCTAACACAGTGTGTGACCCATGTACAGCCTTCCTAACACAGTGTGTGACCCATGTACAGCCTTCCTAACACAGTGTGTGACCCATGTACAGCCTTTCTAACACAGTGTGTGACCATGTACAGCCTTCCTAACACAGTGTGTGACCCATGTACAGCCTTTCTAACACAATGTGTGACCCATGTACAGCCTTTCTAACACAGTGTGTGACCCATGTACATCCTTTCTAACACAGTGTGTGACCCATGTACAGCCTTCTAACACAGTGTGTGACCCATGTACAGCCTTTCTAACACAGTGTGTGACCCATGTACAGCCTTTCTAACACAGTGTGTGACCCATTGTACAGCCTTTCTAACACAGTGTGTGACCCATGTACAGCCTTCCTAACACAGTGTGTGACCCATGTACAGCCTTTCTAACACAGTGTGTGACCCATGTACAGCCTTCCTAACACAGTGTGTGACCCATGTACAGCCTTTCTAACACAGTGTGTGACCCATGTACAGCCTTCTAACACAGTGTGTGACCCATGTACAGCCTTTCTAACACAGTGTGTGACCCTGTACAGCCTTTCTAACACAATGGTGTGACCCATGTACAGCCTTTCTAACACAGTGTGTGACCCATGTACAGCCTTCCTAACACAGTGTGTGACCCATGTACAGCCTTTCTAACACAGTGTGGACCCATGTACAGCCTTTCTAACACAGTGTGTGACCCATGTACAGCCTTTCTAACACAGTGTGTGACCCATGTACAGCCTTTCTAACACATTGTGTGACCCATGGTACAGCCTTTCTAACACAGTGTGTGAACCCATGTACAGCCTTTCTAACACAGTGTGTGACCCATGTACAGCCTTTCTAACACAGTGTGTGACCCATGTACAGCCTTCTAACACAATGTGTGACCCATGTACAGCCTTTCGAACACAGTGTGGTGACCCATGTACAGCCTTCCTAACACAGTGTGTGACCCATGTACAAGCCTTTCTAACACAGTGTGTGACCCATGTACAGCCCTTCCTAACACAGTGATGTGACCCATGTACAGCCTTTCTAACACAGTGTGTGACCCATGTACAGCCTTCCTAACACAGTGTGTGACCCATGTACAGCCTTCCTAACACAGTGTGTGACCCATGACAGCCTTCCTACACAAGTGTGACCCATGTACAGCCCTTTCTAACACAGTGTGTGACCCATGTACAGCCTTCCTAACACAGTGTGTGACTCATGTACAGCCTTCCTAACACAGTGTGTGACCCATGTACAGCCTTCCTAACACAGTGTGTGACCCATGTACAGCCTTCCTAACACAATGTGCGACCCATGTACACCTTCCTAACACAATGTGTAACCCATGTACAGCCTTCCTAACACAATGTGTGACCCATGTACAGCCTTTCTAACACAGGTGTGACCCATGTACCAGCCCTTCGAACACAATGTGTGACCCATGTACAGCCTTTCTAACACAGTGTGTGACCCATGGACAGCCTTCGAACACAATGTGTGACCCATGTACAGCCTTTCTAACACAGTGGTGATCCCATGTACAGCCCTTCGAACACAATGTGTGACCCATGGTACAGCCTTTCTAACACAGTGTGTGACCCATGTACAGCCCTTCGAACACAATTGTGTGACCCATGTACAGCCTTCTAACACAGTGGTGTGACCCATGTACAGCCCTTCGAACACAATGTGTGACCCATGTACAGCCTTTCTAACACAGTGTGTGACCCATGTACAGCCTTTCTACACAGTGTGTGACCCATGTACAGCCTTTCTAACACAGTGTGTGACCCATGTACAGCCTTTCTAACACAGTGTGTGACCCATGTACAGCCTTCCTAACACAGTGTGTGACCCATGTACAGCCTTCCTAACACAGTGTGTGACCCATGTACAGCCTTTCTAACACAGTGTGTGACCCATGTACAGCCTTTCTAACACAGTGTGTGACCCATGTACAGCCTTTCTAACACAGTGTGTGACCCATGTACAGCCTTTCTAACACAGTGTGTGACCCATGTACAGCCTTCCTAACAGTGTGTGACCCATGTACAGCCTTCTAACACAGGTGTGTGACCCATATACAGCCTTTCTAACACAGTGTGTGACCCATGTACAGCCTTTCTAACACAGTGTGTGACCCAGTACAGCCTTTCAACACAGTGTGTGACCCATGTACAGCCTTTCTAACACAGTGTGTGACCCATGTACAGCCTTCCTAACACAGTGTGTGACCCATGTACAGCCTTCCTAACACAGTGTGTGACCCATGTACAGCCTTCCTAACACAGTGTGTGACCCATGTACAGC
>CM031600.1:104594760-104602260 GCA_018398815.1 Conus ventricosus
CCCTGCCTCCATCACAAAGACAATCCACTCTCAGCCATCCAGTCTACCCACACCACCCCTATTGCAGTCCACCCTCATCCAGTCTACCCACACCACGCCTATTGCAGTCCACCCTCATCCAGTCTACCCACACCATGCCTATTGCAGTCCACCCTCATCCCTACCCTCCTGTTCCCCTGCCTCCATTAGAAAGACAATCCACTCGCCCTCATCCAGTCTACTAAACACATCCTGCTTTCATCCATTCCTCAACTGAACTTTCAAGCAGTGCCACTTTCAATGCTTGTCTAAAACCAGCTGGCTTTTCTGGACATTTGCTTCTAGCAGGGAAAGGCTGGGAGGGAAAGAAGAGGGCAAACCAGGGGATTCCTGTTGTTTATAGACCAGCTGTACGCTGAGGAGGAGGGAGGAGGGATCGCTGCTGTCACAGTGTCAGTCAGTTCCAAACGTGTCATAAAATAAAGAAAAAGTCAACGTATCAGTTTCTTTTAAACATATTCCAAATGCATTTAAACTGGATCTCTCTCATCCATTGATGCAACCTTGGAAAAAATACTAGATCGGCTAAACCATATTTGTTCTCTTCTAAACTTCAACATCACATCTGGTGGGATATCCCTGAACAGAGTCTTAATGAAGTCTGCTGTAAAGTGTCTATGTCTAATGTCAAACAAATCCCACGCATGCACGCACAAACGCACACACAAACACACAAACACACACACACGCACGCACGCACGCACGCACGCATGCACGCACACGCACGCACACGCACGCGCACACACACACACACACACACACACACACACACACACACACACACACACACACACACACACACACACACACACACACACACACACACACACACACACACTCAAACACACATACTACATTGGTCATCAAGGATTTTCAATGTACATTGCTTTTCAAAATTGTGGATACATTTTTTACTCCGTATGGTCTGTTTACGTGTTTGTTTATTTATACAACACCTGCATTCCCTCCTTCGTTCAATCTCACGTTCCTGTCACACTGTACTGATGATATGTCTTCTCATCCTTCGTTCAATCTCACGTTCCTGTCACACTGTACTGATGATATGTCTTCTCTTCCCATCCTTCGTTCAATCTCACGTTCCTGTCACACTTTACTGATGATATGTCTTCTCATCCTTCGTTCAATCTCACGTTCCTGTCACACTGTACTGATGATATGTCTTCTCATCCTTCGTTCAATCTCACGTTCCTGTCACACTGTACTGATGATATGTCTTCTCATCCTTCGTTCAATCTCACGTTCCTGTCACACTTTACTGATGATATGTCTTCCCATCCTTCGTTCAATTTCACCTTCCTGTCACACTTTACTGATGATAGGTCTTCTCTTCCCATCAATCCCCTGGTGAGGCCGGACGGACGGAACTCATGTCCAGGCTTCAGTGAGATCGGCCTGGCGCTTATGTAACCCCTCCAGCCTCACAGCGGCCCCACACCACACGTTTAAGGTCACAGAGAAGACATCAGGCCTGGTCCCTAATGTAACCCCTCCAGCCTCACAGCGGCCCCACACCACACGTTTAAGGTCAAAGAGAAGACATCAGGCCTGGTCCCTAATGTAACCCCTCCAGCCTCACAGCGGCCCCACACCACACGTTTAAGGTCAAAGAGAAGACATCAGGCCCATTCCTAGACGACCGTTCGTAGCGCTTCGGGGCTAAGCATCATGACATGACTAGTGAAGAGAAGACAACCGTTTTGATCAATACTGGACAGACAGATAGAAAGACACTGTTTCAATCTATACTGAGCCAACAGACATCTCATCTGTCTCTAGACCTCCAACTGAAGGGAGAGCCAGTAAGAAAGGCTGACAGCTGATTAAAGGTTTTAAAAAGTCAATAACAAAAAAAACAACCTGAGTGATGATGGTAATAAGCTTCCTGTCTACAACAGTAAAGGCCATAACAGAGTGACAAATGAAAGTCAATAACAAAAAACAAATTTAATTGATAATGGTAATAAACTTCCTGTCTACAACAACAGTAAAGGTCATAACAGAGTGACAAAAGATCTCCTGTAATCCAGATTCAAAGACACGAAGGTGTTTTCTTTTCTGAGGATCTTCTGAGTCACTGTCAGTGTGTGACCCTGTTCCTAAAATCGGTTGGGTGCACAATGTATTTTGTTTGTTATCTGAGTCACTGTCAGTGTGACCCTGTTCCTAAAATCGGTTGGGTGCACAATGTATTTTGTTTGTTATCTGAGTCACTGTCAGTGTGTGACCCTGTTCCTAAAATCGGTTGGGTGCACAATGTATTTTGTTTGTTATCTGAGTCACTGTCAGTGTGACCCTGTTCCTAAAATCGGTTGGGTGCACAATGTATTTTGTTTGTTATCTGAGTCACTGTCAGTGTGACCCTGTTCCTAAAATCGGTTGGGTGCACAATGTATTTTGTTTGTTATCTGAGTCACTGTCAGTGTGACCCTGTTCCTACAATCGGTTGGGTGCACAATGTATTTTGTTTGTTATCTGAGTCACTGTCAGTGTGACCCTGTTCCTACAATCGGTTGGGTGCACAATGTATTTTGTTTGTTATCTGAGTCACTGTCAGTGTGACCCTGTTCCTAAAATCGGTTGGGTGCACAATGTATTTTGTTTGTTATCTGAGTCACTGTCAGTGTGACCCTGTTCCTAAAATCGGTTGGGTGCACAATGTATTTTGTTTGTTATCTGAGTCACTGTCAGTGTGACCCTGTTCCTACAATCGGTTGGATGCACAATGTATTTTGTTTGTTATCTGAGTCACTGTCAGTGTGACCCTGTTCCTACAATCGGTTGGGTGCACAATGTATTTTGTTTGTTATCTGAGTCACTGTCAGTGTGACCCTGTTCCTAAAATCGGTTGGGTGCACAATGTATTTTGTTTGTTATCTGAGTCACTGTCAGTGTGACCCTGTTCCTAAAAACGGTTGGGTGCACAATGTATTTTGTTTGTTATCTGAGTCACTGTCAGTGTGACCCTGTTCCTAAAATCGGTTGGGTGCACAATGTATTTTGTTTGTTATCTGAGTCACTGTCAGTGTGACCCTGTTCCTAAAATCGGTTGGCTGCACAATGTATTTTGTTTGTTATCTGAGTCACTGTCAGTGTGACCCTGTTCCTAAAATCGGTTGGCTGCACAATGTATTTTGTTTGTTATCTGAGTCACTGTCAGTGTGACCCTGTTCCTAAAATCGGTTGGGTGCACAATGTATTTTGTTTGTTATCTGAGTCACTGTCAGTGTGACCCTGTTCCTACAATCGGTTGGGTGCACAATGTATTTTGTTTGTTATCTGAGTCACTGTCAGTGTGACCCTGTTCCTACAATCGGTTGGCTGCACAATGTATTTTGTTTGTTATCTGAGTCACTGTCAGTGTGACCCTGTTCCTACAATCGGTTGGCTGCACAATGTATTTTGTTTGTTATCTGAGTCACTGTCAGTGTGACCCTGTTCCTAAAATCGGTTGGCTGCACAATGTATTTTGTTTGTTATCTGAGTCACTGTCAGTGTGACCCTGTTCCTAAAATCGGTTGGGTGCACAATGTATTTTGTTTGTTATCTGAGTCACTGTCAGTGTGACCCTGTTCCTAAAATCGGTTGGGTGCACAATGTATTTTGTTTGTTATCTGAGTCACTGTCAGTGTGACCCTGTTCCTACAATCGGTTGGCTGCACAATGTATTTTGTTTGTTATCTGAGTCACTGTCAGTGTGACCCTGTTCCTAAAATCGGTTGGGTGCACAATGTATTTTGTTTGTTATCTGAGTCACTGTCAGTGTGACCCTGTTCCTACAATCGGTTGGGTGCACAATGTATTTTGTTTGTTATCTGAGTCACTGTCAGTGTGACCCTGTTCCTACAATCGGTTGGCTGCACAATGTATTTTGTTTGTTATCTGAGTCACTGTCAGTGTGACCCTGTTCCTACAATCGGTTGGCTGCACAATGTATTTTGTTTGTTATCTGAGTCACTGTCAGTGTGACCCTGTTCCTAAAATCGGTTGGCTGCACAATGTATTTTGTTTGTTATCTGAGTCACTGTCAGTGTGACCCTGTTCCTAAAATCGGTTGGGTGCACAATGTATTTTGTTTGTTATCTGAGTCACTGTCAGTGTGACCCTGTTCCTAAAATCGGTTGGGTGCACAATGTATTTTGTTTGTTATCTGAGTCACTGTCAGTGTGACCCTGTTCCTACAATCGGTTGGCTGCACAATGTATTTTGTTTGTTATCTGAGTCACTGTCAGTGTGACCCTGTTCCTACAATCGGTTGGCTGCACAATGTATTTTGTTTGTTATCTGAGTCACTGTCAGTGTGACCCTGTTCCTAAAATCGGTTGGCTGCACAATGTATTTTGTTTGTTATCTGAGTCACTGTCAGTGTGACCCTGTTCCTAAAATCGGTTGGGTGCACAATGTATTTTGTTTGTTATCTGAGTCACTGTCAGTGTGACCCTGTTCCTAAAATCGGTTGGGTGCACAATGTATTTTGTTTGTTATCTGAGTCACTGTCAGTGTGACCCTGTTCCTACAATCGGTTGGCTGCACAATGTATTTTGTTTGTTATCTGAGTCACTGTCAGTGTGACCCTGTTCCTACAATCGGTTGGCTGCACAATGTATTTTGTTTGTTATCTGAGTCACTGTCAGTGTGACCCTGTTCCTACAATCGGTTGGCTGCACAATGTATTTTGTTTGTTATCTGAGTCACTGTCAGTGTGACCCTGTTCCTACAATCGGTTGGGTGCACAATGTATTTTGTTTGTTATCTGAGTCACTGTCAGTGTGACCCTGTTCCTACAATCGGTTGGCTGCACAATGTATACTCAGAGGCATAAAAAACGCGAAAAAATAGAGACAGTGCACGATTGTTCACATTGTGAACAGGACGTAAGCAATGTCGTTGGCACGTGCAACATTAGCAGTACGTGGTGTCTTGGCCGGTTGTAACCTCGTAACAGTGGGTGAATGTTGCCGGGTCAGCGTTTTTGGCACGAGGAGTGCATTTGCCATGTGGACTACCTACGCCACGTGCATCAATGTGAATTGCAACTCAATGTGGCCCTCATTGTGGGGCTATAAATTTCCAAACCCCAAAAAGTTCAAATCATCCCTTCCAGAGGCGCCAACATAATGCCGAGACTTTCTCGTCAAGATCGTTGCATAGCAATGGGGCAACTGCAGGCCGGGGTTCCAATGAGGCAGGTCGCTATCGCATTCGGAGTCCACATTTCCACCGTCTATCGCCTTCTGGACCGCTTTCAAGCAAGAAACACCACTGATGACAGACCGAGGAGCGGCAGACCGAGGGTCACCACAGCAGCCCAAGACCGCCATCTTCTTCGTCAGCATCGACGGGAGCCTTAACAAACCGCTGCCAACACAGCCAGGAACACCGTCGGCAACCATGGCAGGCCAATCAGCAACAGGACCGTGCGTCGCCGACTGAACACAGTTGGTCTCCAATGCAGGCGTCCAGCCCGGCGACCTATCCTGACACTCCAGCATCGCCAGAACCGTCTGCAGTGGGCACAGATCCACGTGCATTGGCGCCATCGGGACTGGGGCCGAGTCCTCTTCAGTGATGAAAGCCGGTTCTGCGTCGACCCAGGCGATGGCCGCATCCGGATCTGGAGAAGAGCAGGGGAACACTTCACGGATGCCAACATCACCGAAAGGGACCCATGGGGTGGTGAAAGCATCATGATCTGGGGGGCTATCGGCATAAATCGCCGTATTGGGCCAGTCATCTTCCAGAATGTGGGTCCAGGACGTGGTAACGGGGTCACTGCTGTTCATTACATCGACCAAGTTCTGAGGCCCCACATCCTGCCGCATTTCCAGCGGCATCCACAGAACCTGTTTCAGCAGGACAACGCAAGGCCGCACACTGCCCGTGCTACGCAGAACTTCCTGAGGCAGAACAACATCAATCTGCTGCCTCACCCAGCCCGTTCTCCCGAACTTAACCCAATAGAGCATTTCTGGGATGCCCTTCAGAGGCAGTTGAACCAGCTCAACCCCAGACCCCAGACAGCAGCTCAGCTTGCTGTCGCTGTGGGCCAGGTGTGGTGGCAAGTCTCCCAGAGGCAGACCAACACTCTGGTGCGCTCGATGTACCGCAGGTGCACAGCTGTGATCAATGCTCGAGGTGGTCACACCAGATACTGACATTCTGCTGTTAACACAGGGTCAAGGTCAAGTTCATGTGACCTTATTTTCTACCAGAATGAACTTTGAAAGGACACTTTTGCGGTGTTCGATTGCTTTTTCTCACTTTCTATTACCAGTTCAAAGGAATCGGTAGCCAAATTACATCAAAATTTCTATACAGTTTGTTTTCGCGTTTTTTATGCCTCTGAGTATATTTTGTTTGTTATCTGAGTCACTGTCAGTGTGACCCTGTTCCTACAATCGGTTGGCTGCACAATGTATTTTGTTTGTTATCTGAGTCACTGTCAGTCTGACCCTGTTCCTACAATCGGTTGGCTGCACAATGTATTTTGTTTGTTATCTGAGTCACTGTCAGTGTGACCCTGTTCCTACAATCGGTTGGGTGCACAATGTATTTTGTTTGTTATCTGAGTCACTGTCAGTGTGACCCTGTTCCTACAATCGGTTGGGTGCACAATGTATTTTGTTTGTTATCTGAGTCACTGTCAGTGTGACCCTGTTCCTACAATCGGTATGGGTGCACAATGTATTTTGTTTGTTATCTGAGTCACTGTCAGTGTGACCCTGTTCCTACAATCGGTTGGCTGCACAATGTATTTTGTTTGTTATCTGAGTCACTGTCAGTGTGACCCTGTTCCTACAATCGGTTGGCTGCACAATGTATTTTGTTTGTTATCTGAGTCACTGTCAGTGTGACCCTGTTCCTACAATCGGTTGGGTGCACAATGTATTTTGTTTGTTATCTGAGTCACTGTCAGTGTGACCCTGTTCCTACAATCGGTTGGGTGCACAATGTATTTTGTTTGTTATCTGAGTCACTGTCAGTGTGACCCTGTTCCTACAATCGGTTGGCTGCACAATGTATTTTGTTTGTTATCTGAGTCACTGTCAGTGTGACCCTGTTCCTACAATCGGTTGGCTGCACAATGTATTTTGTTTGTTATCTGAGTCACTGTCAGTGTGACCCTGTTCCTACAATCGGTTGGCTGCACAATGTATTTTGTTTGTTATCTGAGTCACTGTCAGTGTGACCCTGTTCCTACAATCGGTTGGGTGCACAATGTATTTTGTTTGTTATCTGAGTCACTGTCAGTGTGACCCTGTTCCTACAATCGGTTGGCTGCACAATGTATTTTGTTTGTTATCTGAGTCACTGTCAGTGTGACCCTGTTCCTACAATCGGTTGGGTGCACAATGTATTTTGTTTGTTATCTGAGTCACTGTCAGTGTGACCCTGTTCCTACAATCGGTTGGCTGCACAATGTATTTTGTTTGTTATCTGAGT
>CM031600.1:104607260-104619760 GCA_018398815.1 Conus ventricosus
CTGGCTTCAGTGAGATCGGCCTGGCCCCTAATGTAAGCCCTCCAGGCTCCATCCTCACAGCGGCCCCACACCACACGTCTAAGGTCAAAGAGAAGACATTAGGCCTGGTCCCTAATGTAACCCCTCCAGCCTCATAGCGGCCCCACACCACACGTAAGATCAAAGAGAAGACATCAGGCCTGGTCCCTAATGTAAGCCCTCCAGGCTCCATCCTCACAGCGGCCCCACACCACACGTCTAAGGTCAAAGAGAAGACATCAGGCCTGGTCCCTAATGTAAGCCCTCCAGGCTCCATCCTCACAGCGGCCCCACACCACACGTCTAAGGTCAAAGAGAAGACATCAGGCCTGGTCCCTAATGTAAGCCCTCCAGCTCCATCCTCACAGCGGCCCCACACCACACGTCTAAGGTCACAGAGAAGACATCAGGCCTGGTCCCTTATGTAACCCCTCCAGCCTCACAGCGGCCCCACACCACACGTCTAAGGTCAAAGAGAAGACATCAGGCCCATTCCTGGATGACCTTCATAGCGCCTCAGGGCTAAGCATCATGACACGACTAGTGAAGAAAAGAAAACTATTTTGATCATTACTGAACAGACGGTTAGACTGAGACTCTCGATCTGTACAAAACTATTTTGATCATTACTGAACAGACGGTTAGACAGAGACTCTCGATCTGTACAAAACTATTTTGATCATTACTGAACAGACGGTTAGACAGAGACTCTCGATCTGTACAAAACTATTTTGATCATTACTGAACAGACGGTTAGACAGAGACTCTCGATCTGTACAAAACTATTTTGATCATTACTGAACAGACGGTTAGACAGAGACTCTCGATCTGTACTGAATCAACAGACATTTCATCGTTCTGTAGACCACCAACAGAGGTCAGAGCAGGAAAGGTAAACAGCTAAATAAAGGTTTCAGACAGTGAATGGGAAAAAATGAGCGAAGATGGTCATAAGCTTCCTGCCAAGAACAACAGAAAAGGTCAGAGGGGACTGACAAATGATCGAACTATGGTCCAGGAATCCAGTTTAAAAAAAGCACTGAGAGTTAGCTTCAAAACACTGAAGGTTAGCTTCAAATGCTTCAAAGCAAAGAGGCTTTTCCTTTTCAGCAAGGATCAGTGTCAGCCTTTTCCTAACATCACATGGGATTATATCATATTACATCACATGGGATTATATCATATTACATCACATGGGATTATATCATATTACATCACATGGGATTATATCATATTACATCACATGGGATTATATCATAATTATTACATCACATGGGATTATATCATATTACATCACATGGGATTATATCATATTACATCACATGGGATTATATCATATTTTGCTCCTTTGTTCGCGTGTTTGCTTTGTTTTATTCTGCTTATATGATTGTTTTGTTTGGGGTTTTTTCCAAGATGACAATATAATGATTTTTCATAATCAGAAAAATCTGAGTACCTTCCCTTGCATTCATCTCTCCTGGTCTACACGCATTAAACGACCTCACATCTGACTGATAAAATTCATCTCTCCTTGTCTACACGTATTTAACGACCTCACATCTGACTGATAAAATTCATCTCTCCTCCTCTACACGTGTCACGACCGACCTCTGGAGGTCTGCTCTGACAGGATCGGTGTAGATGGGAGTGAAGGGAGTGACTGACCTCACACGCCCCGCAAGAGACCACACAAGAAAGATTACAATACAATACACCATTTATTCACACCAGCACACACATAGTCACAAATAAGCATTCCAACACACACAACATGCACAATCACAATTAAGCATTTCAACACACACAACATACACATAGTCACAAACAAGCATTTCACCGCGCACAACATAACCATAATCATAAATAATCATGTCCAACACATATTCCTTTCCGTGCTTCATGTGGTTCCCCCACACCTCTGTCTCTCCAAAGTCCTCTGAGAATACCGTGTCGACTCAGGTGCCCCAAACCGGGTCTGTTCCCGAACAGAGTCTTTCAATGCCGACACCCTCGACACACACACACACACCCAAATTGCACGACACAGAGCGAACCACACTGGTGACATGGGCTGTAGGAAGTCCGAGGACCGTGGAGAACGCGTCCCGTGGGACGAGGCGTTGTCGCTGAAGGTCCCGGACAGGGGTTAGGACCGTCCAGCGAGGTCCACGCGCTCCTCACACTGCGCGGCCCCAACAGCGCAAGCTTAGGGTGAAACCCCCGGGAGGAGAGAACACGGAAGGAACTGGAAGGAAAGAAGAAAGGGTACTGGAACCCCGCAGTCAGTACGGTCTGAAATTTGCTGCTTAATCCTAACAGCCACTCGCATGGTGGGCGAGGGAGGTGTTTGCTGAATACATTAGTAACACCAACTCAACACAGACCTGAGCATAACACAGTAAACAAACCAAATGAGGAGTGTTCGCTAAAGGTTTCCTCACACGAAGCAGGTAAGATATTGCATTAACAGGCTAAACAAACAAATAGCAATTTATATTTTTATCCTTCCCTCACGTTCAACATTTTCCTTTCTTAGGAACTGAACTAATACAGCAACCATTTCTTTATAACCGCCACCACATTTCCAAATAATAATTCAATGGCACAATTATCCCCACATTTTATAGCAACATTTCAAAATGACACAATTCTCCAACCATGCATCCAAACGACCAATCATGCGTACGCACGCTCGCAAACATAAAACACTCGTTCCCCTTGCACATACAAACAGACGGTGGCCGAAGACTAAGAGACCGGTGATTGTGACAGGGGCGGACGAGCGAGACCAAGCAAGTACCAACCCTGAATCACCAGGTTCTCCCCCATCCCCACCGACTACCGCATCACCAGATGCATAAAAAGGAGAAAGACTTTTGGATATAATTTTGACTGGCCAGGTTAAAGATTGAATTAACCAGAAAAAATGGTCTCAAACAATATTTCTTTTATAATTTTGAAAACCAAAAGAAATCGCGCAAAAGAGAAGAATTAGCCGGCTAACAAGAAAACCAAACAAACCACGAAACTGATGCTTACCAGCTACCCGTGGGTGACCCAAAAGTGGCGGGTCAAGCGACTCTCTGCCCTCTGTCCAGTCGAGAGGACCAGCAGAGCAGATGCGGAAAAGAGATGACGTGATGTCCCTCCCCTACAGGCCGACTGTAGGAATGAAGGTACTGACCGTACCTTCGACGAAGTGGTAGAGAACCAGAACCGGAGCAGGTGCTCCCAGAGACATCTTCCGCTCGAGTGAAGAGAAAACCTGCCTAAGCGATGGCGGCCAACATGCCACCCTACGTCACAGAGTGAGAATACCTCAAGCCTAAGAGGAATGCGGCACGTGCGGCAGGTAAAAAGACAGGTGAGAGGCCGATAGAGACAGTCAGTTCAAGCAAAAGGTACCAGCCACCCGTAAACCTGCAGGATGAATTGCACGGGCAGTGGAATTAGAGAGAGAGAGAGAGAGAAAGCAAACCTAACCTGAGCTGAACGACATTAAGGTGCAAACACACCACAAGCCACATTAAGGGACTAATACACGACAACAACAACAACAACAATAAATAAATGAATAATTCTACCACCCTAGATGGGCCAATCGTCATAGGCCTCGTGACAACACGCATTAAACGACCTCACATCTGACTGATAAAACTATCTCTCCTCGTCTACACGCATTGAACGACCTCACATCTGACTGATAAAGTTTATCTCTCCTCGTCTACACGCATTGAACGACTCACATCTGACTGACATAATTCATCTATCCTCGTCTACACGCATTGAACGACCTCACATCTGACTGATAAAATCATCTCACCTCGTCTACACGCATTGAACGACCTCACATCTGACTGATAAAATTATCTCTCCTGGTCTACACGCTTTAAACGACTCACATCGACTGACAAACGTTAGTTTTGAACATATCCTTTTCAATATGAACACGGACTGGCGATGGCACACCACCAGTAGCCACTCCAAATCGACACAGCGACACGCACCAAGGAGACTTGGATGAACATGTGGTTGAACTGCCAGGTTAAAGATTGATTACACCAGACAAAAAAGGCCAAACAATATTCTGTTATAATTTGAAACCAAAAGAAATCGCGCAAAAGAGAAGAATTAGCCGGCGTAACAAGAAAACCAAACACAACCACGAAAACTGATGCATTACCAGCTACGCTCGTGGAGGTGACCCAAAAGTGAGCCAGGTCAAACACTCTGCTGACCACAGTCAGTCGAAGGACCATTGCTGAGCAAACGGAAAAGAGAATGACTGATGTCCCTGGCCCTACAAGACCAGCTGTACGTACTGAGGTAGTGACCGTACCTTCGACAGTGGTAGAGAACCTGAACGCGGAGCAGGGCGTCCCAGAGACATCGTCCGCTCGATGAATGTAGAAACCAGCTAAGCGATGGTGGCCACACACATTGCCACCACCTACGTCACCAGTATGAGAGATAGCCTCATAGCCTAAGACGAAATGCGGCACGTGCGGCAGGTAAACAATCGTGGTGAGCCACTCACAATGAACAGCACCAGTTCATATGGGAAAGGGTACCAGCCACCACAGAACCTGCTGAGAATGCACGGAGTGGAATGTAGAGGAGAGCAGAGAGAAACAGCGAAACTAACTGGGTGGACGACATTAAGGTAGCAAACACACCAAATGCACACATTAAGGGACTATACACAGACACCACAACACAACAATAATGAAGTACTAATTCTACCACCCTTAGATGGCCATCGTCAAGACACTGTGACAAGCACGCATGTAACCAGACCTCACAATCGACTGTACAAACTCATGCTGCCCGACACACGCGTTGAACGCCTCACACGAACTGTGTAAAGTTATCTGCTCGGTGCGTGCACACGCATTGAACGAACCCAACATCTGACGACATAATGTCATGCTCACCTGTCGTACACTGCATAACGAAACACTCACAATGCTGACTGATAAAATGTGCATCCACCCTTCGTACTACACCATTTGAACCGACCTCACATCTGACAGTAAGAATGTCACCCCTGTCTACACCACTACAACGACTCACATCTGACTACAAACTATGTTTTAACATTCCATTTCATTCTACAAATGACACACTGACTGGGATGGTGCACACCACCATGTGGTGAGCCACTCACAACGACACATGCTGACACAGCACTGGGATGGTGCAACACCATGTGGTGAGCCACTCACAACGAACATGCTGACACAGTACTGGGATGGTGCACACCATGTGGTGAGCCACTCACAACGACACATGCTGACACAGTACTGGGATGGTGCACACACCATGTGGTGAGCCACTCACAACCAAACATCCTGACACAGTACTGGGATGGTGCATAGCACCATGTGGTGAGCCACTCACAACCAAACATGCTACACAGTACTGGGATGGTGCACACCATGTGGTGAGCCACTCACAACGACACATGCTGACACAGTACTGGGATGGTGCACACCACCATGTAGTGAGCCACTCACAACCAAACATGCTGACACAGTACTGGGATGTGCATACACCATGTGGTGAGCCACTCACAACAAACATGCTGACACAGTACTGGGATGGTGCACACCATGTGGTGAGCCACTCACAACGACACATGCTGACACAGTACTGGGATGGTGCACACCACCATGTAGTGAGCCACTCACAACGACAATATGCTGACACAGTACTGGGATGGTGCTAGCACCATGTGGTGTGCCACTCACAACGACACATGCTGACACAGTACTGGATGGTGCACACCCATGTAGTGAGCCACTCACAACCAAACATGCTGACACAGTACTGGGATGGTGCATCACCATGTGGTGAGCCACTCACAACGAAACATGCTGACACAGGACTGGATGGTCCACACCATGTGGTGAGCCACTCACAATGAAACATGCAGACACAGTACTGGGATGGTGCAGCACCATGTGGTGAGCCACTCACAACGAAACATGCTGACACAGGACTGGATGGTACACACCAATGTGGTGAGTCCACTCACAATGAAACATGCTGACACAGTACTGGGATGGTGCAACACCATGTGGTGAGCCACTCACAACGAAACATGCTGACACAGTACTGGATGGTGCACACCATGTGGTGAGCCACTCACAACAAAACATGCTGACACAGTACTGGGATGGTGCATACACCATGTGGTGACCACTCACAACGAAACATGCTGACACAGACTGGATGGTGCACACCATGTGGTGAGCCACTCCACAACGACACATGCTGACACAGTACTGGGATGGTGCAGCACCATGTGGTGAGCCACTCACAACGAAACATGCTGACACAGCACTGGATGGTGCACACACCATGTGTGAGCCACTCACAACCAAACATACTGACCCAGCTACTGGGATGGTGCACACCATGTGGTGAGCCACTCACAACGAAACATGCTGCACAGTAATGGGTGGTGCATAGCACCATGTGGTGAGCCACTCATAACCAAACATGCTGACACGTACTGGGATGGTGCACACCATGTGGTGAGCCACGCACAATGAAACATGCTGACACAGTACTGGGATGGTGCACACCATGTGGTGAGCCACTCACAAGAAACATGCTGACACAGTACTGGGATGGTGCACACCATGTGGTGAGCCACTCACAACGAAGCATGCTGACACAGTCACTGGATGGTGCACACCATGTGGTGAGCCACTCACAACCAAACATGCTGACACAGGTACTGGGTGGTGCATAGCACCATGTGGTGAGCCACTCACAACCAAACATGCTGACACAGTACTGGGATGGTGCACACCATGTGGTGAGCCACTCACAACGACACATGCTGACACAGTACTGGGATGGTGCACCACCATGTGGTGAGCCACTCACAACCAAACATGCTGCACAGACTGGGATGGTGCATCACCATGTGGAGAGCCACTCACAACGAAACATGCTGACACAGTACTGGGATGGTGCACACCAGTGGTGAGCCACTCGCAACCAAACATGCTGACACAGTACTGGGATGGTGCACACCATGTGGTGAGCCACTCACAACGACAACATGCTGACACAGTACTGGGATGTGCACACCACCATGTGGTGAGCCACTCACAACCAAACATGCTGACACAGACTGGGATGGTGCACACCATGTGGTGGCCACTCACAACGAACATGCTGACACAGTACTGGGATTGTGCACACCATCTGGTGAGCCACTCACAACCAACATATGCTGACACAGTCACTGGGATGGTGCATAACCATGTGTGTGCCACTCACAACCAAACATGCTGACACAGTACTGAGATGGTGCACACCATGTGGTGAGCCACTCACAACGAAACATGCTGACACAGTACTGGGGTGGTGCACACCATGTGGTGAGCCACTCACAACGACACATGCTGACACAGTACTGGGATGGTGCATAGCACCATGTGGTGAGCCACTCATAACAAACATGCTGACACAGTACTGGGATGGTGCATAGCACCATGTGGTGAGCCACTCACAACCAAACATGCTACACAGGACTGGATGGTGCACACCATGTGGTGAGCCACTCACAACGACACATGCTGACACAGTACTGGGATGGTGCCACACCATGTAGTGAGCCACTCACAACCAAACATGCTGACACAGTACTGAGGATGGTGTATAGCACCATGTGGTGAGCCACTCACAACGAAACATGCTCACACAGTACTGGATGGTGCACACCATGTGGTGAACCACTCACAACGAAACATGCTGACACAGTACTGGGATGGTGACACCACCATGTAGTGAGCCCTCACAACCAAACATGCTGACACCAGTACTGGGATGGTGCATACACCATGTGGTTAGCCACTCACAACGACACATGCTGACACAGTACTGGATGGTGCATAACCACCATGTGGTGGCCACTCACAACCAAACATGCTGACACAGTACTGGGATGGTGCAACACCATGTGGTGAGCCACTCACAACCAAACATGCTGACACAGGACTGGGATGGTGCACACCAATGTGGTGAGCCACTCACAACGAACATGCTGACACAGTACTGGGATGGTGCACACCATGTGGTGAGCCACTCACAACGAAACATGCTGACACAGGACTGGGATGGTGCACACAATGTGGTGAGCCACTCACAAACGAAACATGCTGACACAGACATGGGATGGTGCACACCATGTGGTGAGCCACTCACAACGAAACATGCTGACACAGTACTGCGATGGTGCACACCATGTGGTGAGCCACTCACAACAAAACATGCTGACACAGTACTGGGATGGTGCATAGCACCATGTGGTGAGCCACTCACAACGAAACATGCTGACACAGCACTGGGATGGTGCACACCATGTGGTGAGCCACTCACAAGAAACATGCTGACACAGTACTGGGATGGTGCACACCATGTGGTGAGCCACTCACAACGAAACATGCTGACACAGCACTGGGATGGTGCACACCATGTGGTGAGCCACTCACAACGAAACATGCTGACACAGTACTTGGGATGGTGCACACCACTGTGTGAGGCCACTCACAACCAAACATGCTGACCACAGCACTGGGATGGTGCACACCATGTGTGAGCCACTCACAACGAAAAATGCTGACACAGAACTGGGGTGGTGCATAGCACCATGTGGTGAGCCACTCACAACCAAACATGCTGACACAGTACTGGGATGGTGCACACCATGTGGTGAGCCACTCACAATGAAACATGCTGACACAGTACAGGGATGGTGCACACCATGTGGTGAGCCACTCACGACACATGCTACACAGTACTGGGATGGTGCACATCCATGTGGTGGCCATCACAACGTGAAATCATTGCCTGACACTGCACTGGATGGTGGCACACCATTGTGTAGCACTCCACCAACTGTGACATCAGTGACTGGGTGGTGCTAGCACCATGGTGGTAGCACTCATCAACCAAACATGCTGACAGCAGTACTGGGGATGGTGCACACCATGGTGGTGATGCCACCATCTCACAATGTAATGATGCTCGAAACCGACATGGATGGTGCACCATCCCACCTGTATGTTGGTGTGGGGCCACTCACAACCAATCCATGCTGACACAGTACGTATGGTGCATGACACCATGGTGTGACCACTCACCAACGAACATGCTGACAGATGTTCGTTGGATGTGGCACACCATGTGGTGAGCACCCAACCAAACAGTGCTGCACAGTACGTGGGATGGTGCACACCATGTGTGACCACTCACAACGACACATGGACAGCAGTACTGGATGGTGGCTCACCACCATGTGGTGACCACTCACAACCAGACATGCTGACACAGGACTGGGAGGTGGCACACCACATGTGGTGACCACTCCAACGCACATGCTTAGACGTACTGGTAAATGGTGCACATCCATGAGAGTGGTGAGGCCACCACAGTCACAAACACATGCGGTCACAGTCCTGGATGTGCAAGAACCATGTGGTGTGTCCACTCACACCAAATCTGTGCACATGTACTGAGTGGTGCACACATGGGTGAGCCACTCCAACGAAACATGCAGACATCTGGACTGTGAGTGCTGCACACCATGGTGATGACCACTCACATACGATCAGCATGCTTGACGGACACAGTACTCGAGTATGGTGCGTCAGATTTCCATGTGGTGGCCACACATTGCAATCCAACTGTGATCACAGCTTGGTTGATGGTCACACCATGTGGTGCCACTCAAACCGAACATGCTGACACAGCATCGTGGGATGGTGCACACCATGGTGTGGCCACTCCAACCAACATCTACACAGTACTGGTGTGCACATCCATGTGATGAGCCACTCACAATGTACCATCCAGTCTGCACAGCACTTTGGGATGGTGCACACCATGGTGGTGAGCCACTCCCAGACCTATGCTGACACAGCACTGGGATGTAATAGTCACCATGTGGTGTGCCACCACCACGAAACTGCTGACACAGTTATGGTGATGGTGCCACACATGGTGAGCCACTCACAACGTAACTGTGCACAGCCATGTGGATAGTGCACACCACATGTGGTGAGCCACTTCACAACCAAACATGCTGACACAGTCATGGAGTGGTGCACACCATGTCGTGGTGCACCACAACGACACATGCTGACACAGTACGTGATGAGTGGCACACCACATGGTGAGCCACATCCATACCAAAACATGGCTGAGCCACACATGGATGGTGCACCACCAGTGGTGAGCTGCGACTGCTCACAACGTCACCACATGCTGATCACCAGTACTGGGATGGTGCACACCATGTGGTAGCCACTCACAACGATGTAGCATGTTACACTAGGTACATGGATGGTGCAACCCGTATCCATGTGGTGAGGGCATCACCACACGCTATGCACATCCCAGTATGTGTCAGCATGTTTCTTGTGAGTGGCTCACCACATGGTGTGCACCATCCATTCCGTGTCAACATGTTTGGTTTGAGTGGCTCACCACATGTGCATGCACCATCCCAGTCCTGAGTCAGCATGTTTGGTTATGAGTGGCTCACCACATGGTGTGCACCATCCCAGTCGCTGTGTCAGCATGTTTGGTTGTGAGGGCTCACCCATGGTGTGCACCATCCCAGTACTGTGTCAGCATGTTTCGTTGTGAGTGGCTCACCACATGGTGTTGCACCATCCCAGTACCTGTGTCAGCATGTTTCGTTGTGAGTGCTCACCACATGGTGTGCACCATCCCAGTCCTGTGTCACCATGTTTGGTTGTGAGTGGCTCACCACATGGTGTGCACCATCCCAGTCCTGTGTCACCATGTTTGGTTGTGAGTGGCTCACTAACATGGTGTGCACCATCCCAGTCCTGTGTCAGCATGTTCGTTGTGAGGGCTCACCACATGGTGATGCATATCCCAGTACTGTGTCAGCATGTTTTTGTGAGTGGCTACCACATGGTGTGCACCATCCAGTCCTGTGTCAGCATGTTGTCGTTGTGAGTGGCTCACCACATGGTGTGCACCATCCCAGTCCTGTGTCAGCATGTTTGGTTCGTGAGTGGCTCACCACATGGTGTGCACCATCCCAGTCCTGGTCAGCATGTTGTTGGTTTGTGAGTGGCTCACCACATGGTGTGCACCATCCCAGCCTGTGTCACCATGTTTGGTTGTGAGTGGCACACCACATGGTGTTGCACCATCCCAGTACTGTGTCAGCATGTTTCATTGTGAGTGGCTCACCACATGGTGTGCACCATCCCAGTACTGCGTCAGCATGTTTCGTTGTGAGGGCTCACCACATGGTGTGCACCATCCCAGTACTGTGCCAGCATGTTTCATTGTGGTGGCTCACCACATGGTGGTGTGCACCATCCCAGTACTGTGTCAGCATGTTTGGTTATGAGTGGCTCACCACATGGTGTGCACCATCCCAGTCCTGAGTCAGCATGTTTGGTGTGAGTGGCTCACCACATGGTGTGCACCATCCCAGTCTGTGTCAGCATGTTTCGTTGTGAGGGGCTCACCACATGGTGTGCACCATCCCAGTCCTGTGTCAGCATGTTTCGTTGTGAGGGCCACCACATGGCTGTGCACCATCCCAGTCTGTGTCAGCATGTTTTGTTGGAGTGGCTCACCACATGGTGTGGCACCATCCAGTCCTGTGTCAGCATGTTTGGTTGTGAGTGGCTCACCACATGGTGTGCACCATCCCAGTCCTGTGTCAGCATGTTTCGTTGTGAGGGCTCACCACATGGTGTGCGCCATCCCAGTCTGTGTCAGCATGTTTGGTTGTGAGTGGCTCACCACATGGTGTGCACCATCCCAATACTGTGTCAGCATGTTTTGTTGAGTGGGCTCACCACATGTGTGTGCACCATCCCAGTCTGTGTCAGCATGTTTGGTTGTGAGTGGCTCACCACATGGTGTGCACCATCCCAGTCCTGTAGTCAGCATGTTTGGTTGTGAGTGGCTCACCACATGGTGTGCACCATCCCAGTACCTGTGTCAGCATGTTTCGTTGTGAGGGCTCACCACATGGTGTGCACCATCCCAGTCCTGTGTCAGCATGTTTCGTTGTGGGGACTCACCACATGGTGCTATGCGCCATCCCAGTCCTGTGTCAGCATGTTTTGTTGTGAGTGGCTCACCACATGGTGTGCACCATCCCAGTCCTGTGTCAGCATGTTTGTTGTGAGGGGTTCACCACATGGTGTGCACCATCCCAGTCCTGTGTCAGCAATGTTCGTTGTGAGGGCTCACCACATGGTGTGCACCATCCCAGTACTGTGTCAGCATGTTTCGTTGTGAGGGACTCACCACATGGTGCTATGCACCATCCCAGTCCTGTGTCAGCATGTTGTTGTGAGTGGCTCACCTACATGGTGTGCACCATCCCAGTCCTGTGTCAGCATGTGTCGTTGTGAGTGGCTCACCACATGGTGTGCATTATCCCAGTACTGTGTCAGCATGTTTCA
>CM031600.1:104629760-104632260 GCA_018398815.1 Conus ventricosus
GGAACAGGGGCGAGAAATGTAGGGGGGAGGAGTTGGAGTGGGGAAATGGGGAGAGATGTAGGGGAGAGGAGAGTTGGAGTGGGGAATGGGAAGAGATGTAGGGGCGAGGAGAGTTGGAGTGGGGAAATGGGAGAGAGATGTAGGGGGAGGAGAGTTGGAGTGGGGAAATGGGAGAGGATATAGGGGAGAGGAGGTTGGAGTGGGGAAATGGAGAGAGATGTAGGGGCGAGGAGAGTTGGAGTGGGGAAATGGGAGAGAGATGTAGGGGGAGAGGAGAGTTGGAGTGGGAAATGGGAGAGAGATGTAGGGGGAGAGGAGAGTTGGAGTGGGGAAATGGGAGAGAGATGTAGAGGAGAGGTGAGTTGGAGTGGGGAAATGGGAGAGAGATGTAGGGGCGAGGAGAGTTGGAGTGGGGAAATGGGAGAGAGATTAGGGGAGAGGAGAGTTGGAGTGGGGAAATGGGAGAGAGATGTAGGGGGAGAGGAGAGTTGGAGTGGGGAAATGGGAGAGAGATGTAGAGGTGAGGAGAGTTGGAGTGGGGAAATGGGAGAGAGATGTAGGGGGGAGGAGAGTTGGAGTGGGAAATGGGAGAGAGATGTAGGGGCGAGGAGAGTTGGATGGGAAATGGGAGAGAGATGTAGGGGGAGAGGAGAGTTGGAGTGGGGAAATGGGAGAGAGATGTAGGGGGAGAGGAGAGTTGGAGTGGGGAAATGGGAGAGAGATGTAGGGGGCGAGAGAGTTGTAGTGGGGAAATGGGAGAGAGATGTAGGGGCGAGGAGAGTTGGAGTGGGGAAATGGGAGAGAGATGTAGGGGAGAGGAGAGTTGGAGTGGGGAAATGGGAGAGAGATGTAGGGGGAGAGGAGAGTTGGAGTGGGGAAATGGGAGAGAGATGTAGAGGAGAGGTGAGTTGGAGTGGGGAAATGGGAGAGAGATGTAGGGGCGAGGAGAGTTGGAGTGGGGAAATGGGAGAGAGATATAGGGGAGAGGAGAGTTGGAGTGGGGAAATGGGAGAGAGATGTAGGGGGAGAGGAGAGTTGGAGTGGGGAAATGGGGAGAGAGATGTAGAGGTGAGGAGAGTTGGAGTGGGGAAATGGGAGAGAGATGTAGGGAGCGAGGAGAGTTGGAGTGGGGAAATGGGAGAGAGATGTAGGGGGCGAGGAGAGTTGGAGTGGGGAAATGGGAGAGAGATGTAGGGGGAGAGGAGAGTTGGAGTGGGGAAATGGGAGAGAGATGTAGGGGCGAGGAGAGTTGGAGTGGGGAAATGGGAGAGAGATGTAGAGGGAGAGGAGAGTTGCAGTGGGGAAATGGGAGAGAGATGTAGGGGTGAGGAGAGTTGGAGTGGGGAAATGGGAGAGAGATGTAGAGGAGAGGTGAGTTGGAGTGGGGAAATGGGAGAGGATGTAGGGGGGAAAGGTGAGTTGGAGTGGGGAAATGGGAGAGATATGTAGGGGGCGAGGAGAGTTGGAGTGGGGAAATGGGAGAGAGATGTAGGGGGAGAGGGGAGTTGGAGTGGGGAAATTGGAGAGAGATGTAGGGGGCGAGGAGAGTCGGAGTGGGGAAATGGGAGAGAGATGTAGAGGAGAGGTGAGTTGGAGTGGGGAAATGGGAGAGAGATGTAGAGGTGAGGGAGAGTTGGAGTGGGGAAATGGGAGAGAGATGTAGGGGGAGAGGAGAGTTGGAGTGGGGAAATGGGAGAGAGATGTAGGGGGCGAGGAGAGTTGGAGTGGGGAAATGGGAGAGAGATGTAGAGGAGAGGTGAGTTGGAGTGGGGAAATGGGAGAGAGATGTAGAGGTGAGGAGAGTTGGAGTGGGGAAATGGGAGAGAGATGTAGGGGGCGAGGAGAGTTGGAGTGGGGAAATGGGAGAGAGATATAGGGGAGAGGAGAGTTGGAGTGGGGAAATAGGAGAGAGATGTAGGGGGCGAGGAGAGTTGGAGTGGGGAAATGGGAGAGAGATGTTGGGGGAGAGGTGAGTTGGAGTGGGAGAAATGGGAGGAGAGATATAGGGGAGAGGAGAGTTGGAGTGGGGAAATGGGAGAGAGATGTAGGGGGAGAGGAGAGTTGGAGTGGGGAAATGGGAGAAAATTGTAGGGGTGAGGAGAGTTGGACTGGGGAAATGGGAGAGAGATGTAGGGGGCGAGGAGAGTTGGAGTGGGGAAATGGGAGAGAGATGTAGGGGTGAGGAGAGTTGGACTGGGGAAATGGGAGAGAGATGTAGGGGGAGAGGAGAGTTGGAGTGGGGAAATGGGAGAGAGATGTAGGGGGCGAGGAGAGTTGGAGTGGGGAAATGGGAGAGAGATGTAGGGGGAGAGGAGAGTCGGACTGGGGAAATGGGAGAGATAATGTAGGGAGAGGAGAGTTGGAGTGGGGAAATGGGAGAGAGATGTAGGGGGAGAGGAGAGTCGGACTGGGGAAATGGGAGAGAAATGTAGGGAGAGGAGAGTTGGAGTGGGGAAATGGGAGAGAGATGTAGGGGGAGAGGAGAGTTGGAGTGGGGAAA